>JAHWFP010221968.1:0-21885 GCA_023313725.1 Lithobius niger | reverse complement strand
CGCACACTTATGTAATTTCTTAAATCAGACAATGAACTAAAAAATATCTTGCCTACGTAACACATACTTTATTTTTCAGCTAGGCTAGAATTTTTTCTCTTTTTTTTTTGAGGTGTCGATTGTGGTGTCGTTACTTGTGGCACCACAATGGCCGCTCTCAATTTAGGTTCCTTACTGTTAACCTTCCAGATTGCCATAACCCACACTATTAGGTTAGCTATTGTTATTGTAATAGTTATCTTACCATACATCCGATACTTCCTGTCACATGATCATACTGTATATAAACACTGAACAACAGGAAGTAAACTGTCTCAACAATATAACATATAACAATATAATATATCTAACTCTATGAACTGTCTCTTCAGTTGTAGCTTACGCAACACTTGTGTGTGTCTTTATTTATTATGCCATAGTTACCCACGCGGTACAGGGTGTACAGCCAAGGTACACAACAGTTGGCTGGAATACATCACAGATGGCGATGAAGCCGGTACTATGGTATTAATTTAAATTTAAAGCTAACTTGATAGGTCTTCAGCCACATCTCTGCTCCAAATTTGTGGTAAGTTGGCACATTTTTTTCATTTTGGCAATGAAAATTAGTGCTCTGAAAACCTGTCAAGAGTTTAGTCTTTGGTAATTATCTAGATTAGGGGCACCACGCAAAAACACTTAATTTTTATACTAACCGACGCTACTCTTCATCCTAACACCATTTCGCATCACAAAGTTCGGGGGAAACGTTTTTTTCCAACCATAAATGCACAGCTAAATGCATAAATGTGTCTGAAAATAGCGCAGCTTCACATACAGCGTTGAACGAGTGCCGCCATCTTCCTTCTCCGTTGCTTGAAAGCAAGAGGACCGCTCTAGAGATAAGAGAATAGCCAAACCCAAACAGTTCGTTACAAGTGAAACGTCAAACAGAAGCCGGTACCTGCCTAACCTAACAACAATACCACACCAAACGTGTGAACCGGAACGACAAAAGGAGTGTGTTTCGTCTTGTTTTGTTGTTGTTGTCGTTTAGGTTAGGCAGGTACCGGCTTCTGTTTGGCGTTTCACTTGTAACTAACAGGTTTGGGTTTGGCTATTCTCTTATCTCTAGAGCGGTCCTCTTGCTTACAAGCAACGGAGAAGGAAGATGGCGGCACTCGTTCAACGCTGTATGTGAAGCTGTGCTATTTTCCGACGCATTTATGGTTGGAAAAAAACGTTTTCCCCGAATTTTGTGATGTGAAATGGTGTTAGGATGAAGAGTAGCGTCGGTTAGTATCAAAATTAAGTGATTTGGCGTGGTGCCCCTAATCTAGATAATTACCTAGTCTTTTTCAAAATGTGTAACTGTCGTGGTAGAGCGGTGTGGTACGAAATGATAATAGTTAAATGTATTACCTTAACTACTAGAACTGAAATGGGAATTGAATTTATTAAGGTTAATTTTACAATGGTAGTGTCCTAGAGCAACGCACTAGCGTGTCTCACATACAGGCAATACTATGCACCTGAATGACATGAAAATGCGTTGCTAAATTAACTCTAGTAGATTCGATAGTGCCTGTCCCATATTCAGGCTGGTTTTGTGCCGGTGTTTAAATTTACCACTGTAGGGTTTACGTTTAAACTAGTAAAATCTGGTCTGTGCTGAGGCTTAGGCCAGAAGTGGTGTTTTGTAAAACGTTTTCAAAACATTTAAAAAGCCTAGTCCTTTTAAATTAATTTGTAAGCGGTTAATTTATATTACTAGGTAGGATACAGTCAAACTGGGTTTATTTCAATTACATAGTTGACCAGTAGTCTTGAGTGCACCTTGATTAATCTTGCAAATCAATTAGGATTTTAGTTAAATTTTATTAAGTTTAACTTGTAAGGCATTAGCCAAGACGGGTGTCGTTCGCAAAAACACCTGTAGTTACTGTAATTTAAACAGTGTGACTGAAACTTTGAATAAATCAGTAGTGAGCGCTAGCGCTAATGGTGACCCAGATTTAAATAAATTTAAATAGTGGTACAAGTGTAGAAGAAAGCAAAATGGCGTCTTCTAAAAATGCTGGTTTTTTTAGTGAGTTTGATTGTGAAAACGACACATGGGAAAAATATTCCGACCGGATAAGCTATTATTTTAAAGCAAAAAAAAATTGCACCAGCTAAACAAGTTGATTTCTTGATGGCTTCTGTAGGCCAGAAAATGTTTGATCGTATTTTAAACATCATTTCACCTGACCTTCTGGATTCTTTAACTCTTAACGAATTAGTTAAAAAGGTTTTAGAAGACCTCGAAAAACCTCTGCCCTCTGTGGTATCTGAAAGAGTAAAATTTTTTCGTAGGTCGCAAAAGTCAGATGAAAGCATAGGGGAATATTTAGCGGCTGCATTAATATTAATGACTAAGTATTGTGATTTTAATAAAATCACCGATATCAACAGTGAAATGATACGAGACCGCCTTATTGGTGGAATCCATTCTGAAGTTAAACAACTCGAATTGTTGAAGCAGACTCTGGATTTGAAGACTACGACATCCATAGCTTTGTCCTTAGAATCTGCGGAAACAGATCAAAGCGTTTTGAGAAGTCACTCTAAGTGAGTTAATTTTGTAGCTAAAAAATCCAGCAAAAGCCATAATAGGCCTAAATCTTCTAAAGATTACATTTGCTACTGTTGCGGGAAAAATGGCCATGTCAAAACCCGTTGTAAATATCCCGACTATACTTGTGGCCGTTGCCACACCGTTGGTCACTTAAAAATCGTGTGTAGAAAAGGCAGTAGTCATTCAAGCGGGACTACAAAACTGTTTGATCAAGGTAAGCCTAGTGCAAGCACGAATTTTAAGGCTATACCAAAAAGCAAACAAAAGTGTAGTTACAAGAAAAGAATTCACAAACTAGAGCATGAATCCCAAAGTGAAAGTGAAGAAGACAGGAATGTTGTATCCGAAAATTCAGACTCTGGTTCTGAAGTTGACAGCGAGTCAGACAATGATTATCTAGTCTTGAAAAATAACACTCACTCTTGGTATAAGTCAGGCTGCGGAGCAGATTTCAATCCTTCTTCAGACAAATAAAATAGTCACTGTAGTTAATTCTATGAAAATCCATAAGTGGGTAATGCCAGTCTGCCGTAATGGGGTCAACCTTGAAATGGAACTTGATTCCGGGGCAGACGCATCAATTATTCCTATTGAGTGGCATCAGAAATATTTTGTGGAATACACAGATGGAATTGAGAACACGATTTACACTGTAAGTCTGAAGGTTGTAGTCAAAGGTCAAACAGAGTACTTGGATGCCTTAGTTTCTAAACTTTATAAACCTGCTTTAATGGGAAAGGATTGGCTTTCTATATTCCGAGTCAATTATCATCCATTTTATGACCTGCAAACAAAAGTTAAACCTAAGAAAAGTGTTAAACGAGTTAAAACTAGTTCTACACCAGTTGACACTTCAGAAATAGTAAAGGGTTTCCCTGAACTATTCAGTGAAGGCATGGGTAAGTTTAAAAACTTTAAAGCAAAGATTCATTTAAAACCTGATGCAAAGTCTGTGTACTGTCGTGTTAGACCAGTTCCATTAGCATTAAAAGAAAAGGTTAACCAAGAAATTCGCAAATTGGTTGACCTTGGAATTCTAGAGCCTGTGGAGACGTCTCAGTGGTCTACTCAGTCATAGTTGTAAGGAATTTGCAACATTTTCTTTACGGTACTGGAGTTAGGCTACCTCCAAGCAACAAAATACCAGATTTTTAAATCGAAACTACCAACCCTAAACTTGGTGAGGTAGGGTGGGCAGGAGAAATTGAACTTTTACACTAAAATCGTTGAAATCTTCGAAGATCGTCGAGAAAACCCAAGTGGTCTTACTGAACGCCGAATTTATTTATTTTTGAATAAATACCAAAATGTATACGGCGCTGCTGCGAAAAATTGTAACGCACATCGTTGTAGTTCGGCATAAAGCCACGTAGATTATGTTACCTACACGTTTCATAATTGTTTAAAGTCCTCTCACAAACAATAGGGGTACTTCACACAGCATAATAATCGATTTTATTGATGTCTGAAACTGTTTATAACTTGCAACAACTCACGTGTACGACGCAGGTTTCTTTGGTGCTATTTTCACTTATTATTTTTTTCAAAGTCTGTCTTAAATCTTCGTAAAATATGCTTAGCCTTTGATGTTAATAATGTTCAGATCCAAATATATTTACCTTTTTAAAGTCGGTTGGGTAGTTTTAAAACTATGAGGCAAAACGTGTCCGCTACCTCGGCTTAATGCTTTGGCGCCATGTTGGAATTTTACTTGCGCAAGTAAAAACGGTCGGCTCTCTCGTGCAAACCAGAAGTGGCTCGAGCGTCGTTGACGCCGAATTTGGCTGACCAAACTCTCCACCAACCAGTGAATTGGATACTTGGAAATTTAGGTTCTAAACAAATCCTAAGGTGTCTTACATGTCTAGCATTTCTCGGGGTCCGCGCAGAAGGCAAGTTGGAGCCGTTTCCGAAGTATAAAAACTCAATCTTGAGAAAATATCGTTAGTATAACTCGACCTCGCAGCCATCCATCGCCACGTTCTCCGGGAGAGCGATGTTCTTCTGCCGCCGTAAATTGCGCCAAACGGGGCAAAGGTAGAGGACATGTAAGTTAACTTAGTTATACTTTAATTTCGTTTAGGCCATTTATTTCAAACTTTAAATGTAACTTAAACTTGATTATCGCAATCGGGGTAGGTTTTTGCAGGTGAAAAATTTTTTGGGGGATGATTTTACAAAAACTTTAATTTCATTCCTGTTTCAAGTTAAAACTTTCAAAACGTGATTTTTTCCAACGTAAAACCAAAGACTAGCATCTTAACCAGACAGCTAAAGGTTGAATGTGAATCGTCGTCAGTGACCCCATGTGAGTTGAATTTTTATTCAATATTACTTGCATTTTTGCGAAAATGTACTTTCTAGTTTGAAGTTGGTGAAATTTCTTGATCGTTGTTGGTATTTGAGTTTTAAGTATGATTTGCTTAACGATTTTATTTATTGTTGCTGAAATCTAAAACCAAGATTTGTTGTAACCAAAAAGAAACTGCAAACTAAACACTGTTTTGTAATATTTTATTAACCAATGTTCAATAAATGTAAATAGAGCTTCAGTTTGTTTCCAACTATTATTTACTTAGTTACTTAAACTTAGAAAATTTTAGTTTAAAGTTAACTGCTAGTAAATGTACATTTTTTCCCATGGTGGCAGCAAAGAATTACCACTTGCCAAGTTAGGTTAGTTTTATTAAAACATTAGTCCCCAACGTCGCTCCCTCCTTGAATAGTGGCCTGCTATGCTTGTTGTCCTGAAATCCAGCAAAATTGGAAAGAAAGACCAGTAGCCTAACTTCGCATTACAGTATCCACACCAGTACGATTAACGACGCTTGCCGGCACACTGTTTTGGGCCGACGCCGCTACATAGTTCATAAGCCAGATGGTTAAATCCGGGTGATAGGTAATTACAAAACCACCGTGAACCTTCAATTAGAAGTTGACCACTATCCGGTCCCCATGGCCGCAGAATTATTTAGCGAATTAGCAGGAAGTGATATTTTTTCCCTTATCGATCTTAAGGGTGCCTTTCTGCAAGTTGAACTCGATAAAGAGTCACAAGAAGCTTTAACAATAAACACACCCCTGGGCTTATTTCGATTGTTGCGTATACCTCTGGGCCTACCGTCCAGTCCTGGAATTTTCCAGAGGGTCGTGATGCAATCACTAGTAAAATCCCCAAACGTCTCCTGTTCTATGATGACATCCTAGTGAGTGGGAAGGGGGCCGGGCATGACGATTCCTTAAACAAACTGTTAAATGCTTTACAAGATGCAGGAGCCAAACTTGAAATCGAGAAGTGCAAACTGTCGCAGCCTGAATTAAAGTATTTAGCCCTCATGATCAATGCTGAAGACCTGCAAACACCCCCTGAGGTTATTGAAGCAGTCACAAAAAGTCAATGAACTCCATGAGGTTATTGAAGCAGTCACTAACGATCTTAAACCCAACTTGTATTCAAGAGCTACAGAGCTTTTTGGGTTTTGTTAATCATTACTCCAAGTACTTACCAAACCTTGCTCATATTCTGTCACCAGTTATTCGTTTGTTGAGTCCTAGCGTGAAATGGGTATGGGGGGGGGGGGCAGAATGCGACCAAGCTGTTAGTAAAGTGAAAGAACTCTTTATTAAATCCAAAGTTTTAGTTCATTATGATCCAAAATTAAAACTGAAGCTCGTTTGTGATGGTCACCTTATGGGGTCGGGGCATGACTGATGCATGTCATGAAAATGGCGAATCGCGTCCAATAGCTTTCGCTTCCCGAAAGCTAACCCAAGCTGAGCAGGGCTATAGCCATTTTGACAGGGAAGCTCACAGTGTGGCTTGGGGAGTTAAGCAGTTTCATGAGTACGACAGGGTGGGGAGTAGGATGCTTTGTTGTTTAAAAAAAATGAGTGGTGATTATGGGTCGACTCCATAAAATACATCCTTGGCACACAAATTTTAAAAACGCAATATTTCTGCCCACTCTTGGGGGCCGTCATCAGGCACATACACACTGCAAAGAACATTTTTACAAACTGTTACAGTTTTCATAAAAACGCATGGTCCAAAAGCTAAAATAGAACAACAATTTGTTTCTTACCAGAGTAAAACGAGGGAGGTTTAAGACCTAAGAAAGACTAGCGGCCATGTTATCGGAAGTTAGAAAAACAAATAAAAAAGTAAAAATTTTTTTAGGGATTTAGCAAAAAATACCCAAAATTACACTTGATTATGTGGCATGGCTTGTAAAATTTCTTTCCACCTTTTAAGAGTTGGAAACTTTTGGTTTAAATTGACCAGTCTCCCCTTGTTGTTCAGAATGGTTATGCCTTCCAGCTGTTTCCTAATACCCATGTGTAACAGTTTGTAAAATGTTTGTAACAGTTTGTAAAAATGTTCTTTGCAATGTGTATGTGCCTGATGACGGCCCCCAAGAGTGAGCAGAAATATTGCGGTTTTTAAAATTTGTGTGCCAAGGATGTATTTTATGGACTCGACCCATAATCACCACTCATTTTTTTCATGAGTACGTTTATGGTCAGCGATTCATATTGCAGTCTGATCAAAAGACTTTAATATGGATTTTTGGCCCTAAAAAGGGAATTCCACAAATGGCAGCAGCCAGGGTTCAAAGATGGGCAGTAATGCTTAATGCATACGATTATGAGTTCGATCATATCCCAGGTAAGCAAAACATAACTGCCGACGCGTTATCTAGACTTCCCCAACCAAATATGGAGGAGTTTGAAGAAGCCGACGCCCAGTATAACGTTTTTGCTGTAGAAACTGTTTCTAACTTATGAGTTTTAAACAAGACATTAGTTCTCGACAGCAAACGCGATAAAATCTTGTCCAAAGTTTATCATTAGGTGAATCATGGCTGGCCAGAAAGTGTGAAAACCCTGACCTGTTACCGTACTTTACACGTTGCACTGAAATCTTTGTCGAAAACGGGGTATTTTCGGGGTATAGGATCTTGGTGCCATCAGCTTTGCGAAAATAAATTTTGAAGGATCTTCACAGCCCTGACCTTGTAATAGTGAGACTGAAAGGTTTGGCTAGGCAAAAGATGTGGTGGCCTAAGATTGATGCTGACATTGAACATAAAGTTAAATCTTGTCAAAATTGTCAGGAGTTCAAAGAAACTCAAGCAGCTGGGCCTAAACATACTTGTGAATATCTGCTGAAGCCTAATGCTAGGTTCCACGCTGATTTCCTAGGCCCGATGGATAATTATATGTTTTTTTATCCTTGTGGATGCACATTCAAAAATCCCATTTGTGTACAAAATGAAGTCCACAACGTCTGCCAGAGTGATAGATGTTTTGAATAACCACATTGCCGAATACGGCTTAATGGACAGCTTAGTTACTGACAATGCTACACAATTTATGTCAAGCGAGTTCCAAAATTGGCTAAATACTAACGGTAACCGACACCTGACGGGCCCTAGTTTTGCGCCTTGGATAAATGGTTTGGCCGAAATTTATGTCCGAAACTTTAAAAGGGTTTACAAAGCTGCGCGGCGGCAAGGATCCACAATTCAGGAGAGCATAAATTCCTATTCGTTATCAGCTCGAATTACTATCTCCGCTACCACGCAAGCTACACCCGAAAAGTTTTATTTTAATCGAGAATTGAAGCCTCGACTCGATTTATTGTTTCCCGATCATGCCACTGCTGTTCGCCGAAAACAGTTAAAACAAATTAAAAGTGCGAAACACCGTGAGTTGAAATCGTATCAGATTGGTGACAATATTTGGTACCGTGACTTTAGTGTAACTAACAATAGGTTATGGTCTATGGGTATAGTTCATAAAATATGCGAACACCAGTCCTATATTGTAGTAGACACTAGCGGTAATATAGTAAACACTGCGAACAATTAAGACCACGTACTGTTGATGATGGTTTTGCTGAACAGTCACCGAAAGCGAATCTTTCGAAGTCTAAAACCGACAATTTCCACATGCATAATAATGAGTCAAAACACTTTGAATCCGAACAACACCCTAAATCCAAGCATCGTATGTCATTTGGCGGTAAACGTCATGAGAAGCCAGTTTCCGATGACGTATTTCCTTCCAGAAAATCCGTTGGCTAATCCAGGCAAACTCTACCAATCAAAAGCCTAGGCAGATCACCTGATAATTTGCGAAGGAATTCACCAAGTGGCAACACCTTACGAGAGGAATCACCCTTCGAAGCGTCAGTAGAAAAGTCGGACAGCGTGACGAAATTGCCTTTGGCTAACGATTCGAGAGCTCCTTCCAAGAATTTTTGCAAGCCAGAAAGGTCGCAACCTCTGTTACTTGTAACGTCACAATCTGCTGAACAAGCGTTGCATTCACCCAAACGTGTGAAAAATAAAATACTCACAAACGTAAAGTTGTGCCATCACCTACGCACAGTGATGAGACTGCACAATTTGAAAAGCCTAATGAAAAGCCAGGATCTAAAAGATTGAGAAAAGCTCCAACAGGCTTAATCTATAGTCTTTTAAATTAAATAATTTACAAGTGTAGCTACTACTTCTTCGTTTTTTGTTCGTAAACGGTTATATGTAAAATCAACGAGATTTTTTTTTAAATGTGTGGTATCCCTGAAATGTGTTAGTCCCTAGTTATCCGTGCAGAGAATTGACTCTGTTAATTTAAAAAAAAGTTCTCCTTTAGAATTAGGAAAAAAATGTATTGTTTATAGTTATCCGTGAGAAAAATAGATTTCTCGTTTGTATCATATATGTTTCTTTTTGTCTTTTCATGTCAAATACTTCCTCATCGGAACCATTGCTGAGTGGAGCAATTAGCAAACACTCCGGTGATAATTCTAACAAAATTAACAACAGCTGCGCCAGATGTCCGACAGCATCTTTGTAGCGTTGTACCTGCAATTGTTGCTGAAAATTGAAAAAAACAAAAATAATTAGCTACTTCATCAATAAATTGTGAGATTTATAATAAAGAAAAGTCAGTTGGTTCCGTGAAGAATTTCAAACTGTCAATATTTTCAGCAAGTTTTACAAATGTTTAATTTTTCGTTTAATCATTAAACAAATCTTGAGTTTATGATTTTGTCACAGCTTTCAAAAAAAATGTTTAGTTTTTTCCCTTTGAAATCGCACACTTATGTAATTTCTTAAATCAGACAATGAACTAAAAAATATCTTGCCTACGTAACACATACTTTATTTTTCAGCTAGGCTAGAATTTTTTTTCTGTTTTTTTTTTTCGTGGTGTCTATTGTGGTGTCGTTACTTGTGGCACCACAATGGCCGCTCTCAATTTAGATTCCTTTCTGTTAACCTTCCAGATTGCCATAACCCACACTATTAGGTTAGCTATTGTTATTGTAATAGTTATCTTTACCATACATCCGATACTTCCTGTCACATGATCATGCTGTATATAAACACTGAACAACAGGAAGTAAACTGTTTCTTCAGTTGTAGCTTACGCAACACTTGTGGGTGTCTTTATTTATTATGCCATAGTTACCCACGCGGTACAAGGTGTACAGCCAAAGTACACAACAGTTGGCTGGAATACATCACACTGTTGCTGGAAGTCCACTGCCATTCTGTTAAGATGAAACAAGACCATCAACGAACAGTACCTTCCTAAACCACCGAACAGAGCGCACCACTGTTAGAGACAGTTTGGCACCAAACTTGATGTCGCGCGTGCACAGTAACGTTGCGTTAGCCACGTAGTACCTTCCGAAATAGCAATCACAGCTCAGCAAAATCAACAAGCTCAACAGAGCACGCGTTACGTCATACCTTTAACGTGACCAGACGTGGCTAATTGGCTGGACCAGGCTATGCTAATGGAAGTAACCAGGCGCGAGCAATGCAAAACTGCGAACCATCTCGGGGAAGGTGGTTGCGGGTGATTGCCAGTGGTGGAGCTTTTGAGCATGCGCCAGGTACGTAAACAGATTCATCCCATGGATTCATCGCTGACAATGGTTGACGTACGCAAGCCTCATCAACACGGCTGTAGAAAGGAATGAGCTAAACTGTCACCAACAGTGGTGCATTTGGTTCGTTCTGTTCGGTGCTTTAGGAAGGTACTGTCTATCTAGTAAGCGACTGAGAAGCTGGCCTTCTTCACGTAAAGCCACTCAACCAAAAAATGTAGGCTGTACGTATTTGTCCGCAGCAAGACCAACTGAGATAATTTTTTTTCTTACTTACGAACGTTATTCAGAGAGGCTACCGAAGGTTTACATACAGTACCTTCGTAAACGACCGAACAGAGCGAACAGAACGCACCACTGTTAGAGACAGTTTGGCTCCAAACTTGACGGTGCGTGTACGCAATGGTTAGTACCTTACGAAACTGGAATCACAGCTCAGCAAAACCAAGCTCAACAGCGCACTCATTACGTCATACCATTAACGTGACCAGACGTGGCTAATTGATTGGACTAGACTAGGCTAATGGATGTGACCAGGCGCGAGCAATGCCAAATTGCAAACCATCTTGGGGAGGTGGTTATGGGTGATTGCCAGTGGTGGCGCTTTTAAGCAAGCGCGAATCCCGGAACAGACTAATCGCTGACGATGGTTGACGTAAGCAAGCCAAATCAACACGGCTATAAGAGGAAGTGAGCTGAACTGTCACCAACAGTGGTGCGATTGGTTCGTTCTGTTTGGTGCTTTAGGAAAGGAACTGAAAGTCCTTGTGTGGCTGCACATTATATCAGACACGAAAAAGAATAAATAAAAAATAAAAGTAAACTTAGTTGTCAATTAACCATTCTTTTATTTTATGTTTGACAGAAGTGAAATTAGTTAAATCGAGCACTTTTGATGGAATTAAATTGAAAATTGTTGGAATGTAATGATCTTTATTTTTTTAGCCATAATTATTTTTAGTCACAGTGGAATCTTGAACCTTAATGTTTTATCGCGAAGGAAACTGACATGAAAAATGGCGTCGCCCATAGTTGCCAGCTTTTTTTGCTCTGCTCTTTTCAGTCATACCTGCTGTTGCTGTGTTCGATCTATACAGTAGGTAGACCATATCTGGGTCCACTACCGCAGAAGCTCCAAGCAAGATGGCCGGCCTATCTAGATTCCGGTGCGTGAAGTTTTCTGGCTAAGTTTTTGGTTGCGTTTTCTGATGTTATGTAGTTAGCCGCAGCGAGCGCTAAAGCGCGAGCGAGGCTCGAAATTTGGAAAAAAACTGACATCATTTTCGTGAACGGCGACCTTGATTTACCTTTTACACCAATGGCGATAGTACAACCATCCACATATACAGATCGATGGTGGACGAGCTTGGAGCCGCTGCGGTAGTGGTTCCCCATATCTGACACTGCAATCACTGTTGGTTATTTTGTGCGTGGTTTTAGGACTTTGGAGGTATATATTGGAGGTCTCCTTTAGGGTGAAATACCAATGTGATATTTTGAGTTGACTGACGTTAAATTTCGAAAACTACGGAAGTGCCCATGTGACATCTTGGAAATTGTTTTTTCGGCAAGATTGTGAATATCTACGGAAGTGTTCTTGTGCCATCACGGTTGTTTTGAGTCACAACACGAAAATTGAGTACCTTTTACTGTCTTACTTGAATTTTCAAAGTCTTTGCATGTATCTTCAAGCTATATTTTAATTTTACTACCAGTCCTGTGGCATCTGTATTTAGTTTAATAGTGCAACACCGTTTTTGTACTATATCCAAAATTTAAACACAAAAGGAAGAAAGAAAATGAATCTCCACGACGCATGCATTCCCTCGCCTACTAAACGTTCTCTTGAAGACTTTCTCTACACGGGGTGCTCCTCGGCTACGAGCGTTAGGCGTTTTTCTGCCGCAAACCGGCGAGCTACACTCTTCTTTGACTCTGAACAGTCACCACTTTTGACTGGATTACCGCCCAACCATGAATCCACCAGCAAATTCCTTCCTGATTGCCACATTGCTGACCTAACAAATAAGCTCCATACTATGATTGCTCGAAAAGGATTTGGACCTTTGCTAAACTTGAAGCTAAACTTGACGTAGTGATTGACAGCAACACTAATATTTTCTCAGTCGCTCTTCAGCAGAATTTAAAATAATCACTTGACCATAGTGCTAATATTTTTCTGAAGAGAACTTTTTACAAAGAGAACACAAAGAGAACTTTTTACTAGTTTTCTGCAGACACTTTTTATCTGAACTGAAACATACCAGTGGCAACTCCTCAACAACATTTATTCCGTGCCAGCATGCCCCATTGTACGTCTTGTCAGAATTCCTCCTGTCACGGTCTTGAACCCGAATATCCAAGTATGCACAAATTTGCTGCTTTCTCCGAAAGGGGAAATTGAACTCTTATCGGCACATCTTAACCATTCCCCACGTGCACCAGCCCTTCAGAACGGAAGTGCTCCAACTGTAAATCCAACTACCACACTTACTCATAAACCGTCTAAATCACACTTGTCAGCAGCGACCACTGGCTCCAATTGTGGCGTAAACCTCACTTCGATACCAAACCCGGTCACACCCAAAAACATAACTGTTCGTCGCGGCAGGAAAAAAGGAGGGATCAAAAGCCGTGCTTCCAACACCCAAAAAGTAATCCAACTACCTTTTCAGCATGTTTGTGCCCTATGTGATAAAAGAAACATTGAGCATTTCTCTGGCAGCGACCACAGTGATGGGACACCCCAGGGCCCCCAGGATACTGGGCAGCAAATACCACAATCTCAGCCATCTTGGCAAACACCTTCAATCATTTTGGGTGATTCAAACGTGCGCGCTTTCCGAGGTAGCTCTCACCTGGTTCCCGCACTTGGACTTGGCCGGGCGCCAAAGTCCAGGACTTGATTGACAGACTGCCAACAATTTGTAGAGATGTCGACCCTACCACCGCTTTTATAATCTGTGCGGGATCTAATAATATCACCAGTGAACCGCATTGCGCATCACCTAGCTTCCGTGGCTGGTCGTATCGTCTCATGCTTCCTGAAAGCAACCATCTCTATGGTGGGTCTGTTCCCGCGACCGGTAAGCCATAACTGAAGTAGATAAACTTGTTGCCCACACAAATGTACTTCTCCACAAACTCTGTGTGCACCGTAACTTTACTTTCGTCTCGATTGATAGTGACATTTATGCCGACCGCACACTACTCGCCAGGGATGGAATCCATCTCACTACCAAAGGAAAACATCGCCTTGGTTTGGAACTTGCAGAGCACTCCAGAGTGGGAAACGACAAATGTTCACCGGGTGTTTACCCAACCATGTTTACGCTGCAGTCTCTGTCTGTAAATCCATCACCGATCTACGTTTTGTTTCCCTGAGTGCCCGGATTCTGGTCAAAATTCTGTGTAGCTTTCATGTGCTCCTGGCAACCAATATATACGACCTGTTGTTTGTAGTGGAAACCTGGCTTACAGGCAACTTCACTGACTCTATGTTGGTCTTCCCTTTTAGGTACGGCGTGATCCGCCATGACAGAGGTTGCCATGCACGGGGTATTCTTATTTTGTAGAGATTGGGTCTTGACGTGGTTTGTAACCAAACCTCTACCACTGTTGAAGCCATTTCAATCCTTCTTCCACATCTTAAACTACAATTCTTTCTGTGCTATTTACCTGACAGCTACAGCTTACCTGCAGTTACTAATATGGCGACTTTTTTAAATGACTCAGTACACGCTACTTTCTTAGTTATCATACTAGGAGATTTTAACTTGTCATCGGTAAATTGGGTAAATGGTACCCCCAGTAATGTAATTCACCGCTCCTTTTTGGAACTTATTACCCCTCTTGGCCTATCCCGACTTGTTACGGAGCCTACCCGTGGCAAAAATATTCTCGATTTGATCTTTTCACAGGATGATCGCCTGATTTGTGACATAACCGTCTTGGACCATTTGAGTACCAGTGACCACTGTATGATTTCCTTTTGGTCCATGGTACAATTTCTTTTTCTACCCAGCCAGGTAAAGCAGCCACTCGGATAAACTACGATATATTACTTTCTATCTTGGCGTCCACGAACTGGAGCAAATTTAACTTGTCCACCAAAACTTCCATTGAGTTGGCATGGGACTTGTTTATTACTGAATTGAAACGAGCTACTGGGTTGCCGACATCCCACCGACGGGGGAGGCTATCACTTGGCGCCAGATTGCCATCCCAGCTCGTTAAATTGGGACGTAAAAAGCTTAAACTGTGGAGGCTTTACAAACAGTCCCCTACCGTTGATCTGCTGTGTCGTTATAATGAGTGCCATGCCCAGCATGTTGCTCTCGCATCTGGCTGGCGAAGTGAGCTGGAAGCGACCATCTTGGCCAAGGGAAGCCTAGCCTCTCTATTTCGTCATTTCCGCAAGCAAAAACTAGTATATCTCGAACGTTCCCACCATTTAAACTGGGTGACTATTTTGTCATCAAAAATGACGAAAAAGCAAATATTCTAAACGAGATATTTGTTTCAAATGGTATCGTCGATGACGGCTTCCTCTTACCCCCTCCGCAGATTGTTGCACCAGATGTAACTTGTGAGTCTGTTAATTTCCAACTATGGCAAATTCGTAGGAATCTTCTTGGTATGAAACCTAGTCGTGCTCCAGGCTTGGACGGTTTCTCAGCTTTCTTTTACAGAAATATTGCCGTCCACTTGTCGTCCACTTTCCCACATTTTTAACTTATCCTTCGCTTCTGGCATCCTACCCTCAATTTGGCGTACTGCGAATGTTATTTCGGTTTTTAAAAAAGGCAACGCTTCGGACCCAATAAACTATTGCCTGATCTCGTTAACCATCGTTCCATGTAAGGTGATGGAATCTGTTATTCGCAGTGAAATCTTGTCAGTGAAATCTTTCTTCCTCTTCCGGGGACCACATTTGATGACCAATTTGGCTTCATGCCTGGTCGTTCTTCAACCCACCAATTACTGGTTGCTTTAGATAGATGGACAAGTGCGCTTGACTCTGGCATTCCTTCTGATGTCATCTACTTTGACTTTCAGAAAGCTTTTGAATCTGTGGGCTATAGGCGATTACTCTGTAAACTGGAGCTCACCAGTTTTACTGGTGGGTTACTAAACTGGATTGCTGCCTTTATTAGCCATCGGTCACAGCTGGTCCAGATTCAGGATTCCCTATCTACCTCTGCTGAAGTTATTAGTGGGACCCCACAGGGCTCTGTATTGGGTCGCGCTGCCCTTTGTAATCTACGTAAGTGACCTTTCCTGCATCAATCCTTCAATCGATAATTTTAAATTTTCTGATGATCCTAAACTTGGAAATACCATTATTACAGCTCAAGATAGTGGCCCTTTCCTCCGAGATAAATCATGTATTGAAATGGACGGATACCTGGCAACTTCCGATTGCTGATTCGAAATAAACCTCTTTTCACAGAGGGCGTCAAAATCCTAATATGCCTTACTTTCTTAAAAATCAACACTTGCCCGATGTGACTGAGGCTCGTGACCTTGGTGTTTGGTTCACCGCAGATCTAAAGTCTACTGTGCACTGCCGGAAAACGTCTGCCCTTGCTTTCAGATGTCTTGCAATTGTAAATCGTTGCTTTATTCTGGAAATATTCGCACAAAGGTGTGTGCTTTCAAGGTCTATGTAGGGCCCCTGCTGGAGTATGCCGGTCTAGTTTGGTCTCCTTACCTGCTGTCTGACATCGATCCGCTTGAGGCTGTTCAACGCAGATTTTTACCAGGAGTATTCCTTCTCTGCGTGGTTTGTCAGTTGGAGACCGGCTGCATAAGCTCGCTTTGAAGCCTTTGGAATTACGCCGACTTTGGGCAGATTTAATATTAACATTTACAATTCTAAAGGGTCTTTTCTCGGTCGATCTACCCTTTTTCGTGCTCAGCCTTTCCTCCTCCACCAGGGGACATTCACTCAAGTTACGCCATTTGGTTTCCAGACTTGATTATAGGCGACATTTTTTCGCCCTCCGGGTTGTGCCTGCGTTGAATTCCTTGACTGAGGAGGCTGTATTCGCGTCTACTGTTGCGGGTTTTAAACGTTGCTTGAAAACTTTGCCTCCCTTGGTTTCTCTTGCGTGAGTATTGAATTTGGTCACGGACGGGTTTCTTTGCACGTTGGGTTTAAGGCCATTTTACACACCTTTTTCCTCTTTACTTCTTTCTACAAAATATCTTATTTTTTTTTCTGGGCTTGGTATTAGTGGCTCCCCTGCCCTTTCATTTGCCTTTATTAAACATTTCTTTATTTCTTTATTTATAAACTCATTTTAAATCCAACTTTAAGTTTGAAATCGTTGCAAAAGTAATTTCTTTGTGTAACAATAAAGTCCCTCAGTTTAGTTACATTTAAAATTGTGCGTTCTTTAAATAAATCCCTGGTAGATTTATAATGGTCAGATTTCCTATGAAGGGCCTTTAAAATTGTATTTTATTTCTTTGTAGCCTGCCAATAAGGGCTAAAGATGCAAAACCATATACTTCAATACCATATCTAATAAGATATGAACTATAAGATTAAACCTACTGTACGTTCCTCAACCTCAGTTGGCTTCGGACATCGTAGCTTCAATCTCAGTTTGCCTTGGTCCGCAGTGACCAACATGACGCCGTAGGCCAGTTGTTAATGCCTACTGTCTGCTGCAGTTACGTACTCCTACGTCCTAATTTGACGTCATCCAACGGAAAAATAGTTTCACGAACTTTCGGTGTCTTTGTGTCTTTACAGACCCCCCCCCCCAAAAAAAAATCACTATCTTGCTGGTGTGGAGTTAGGTGGGGGTAGGGAGTCGGGGGGTGGACGAACATTATATCCCAGTCCGTTCCTGTCAGTGTTACCAGACGTAGCATAATTCTGCTACGGTAGTATTTTTCAGCTTAAAAACTAAGGTGTAGCATAATTGGTAGCATTTTCAATTGTGTAGCATTTTTTTGGCAGAATTTATCATTTGTAGCAGAATTAGTTGCACTTTTCGGCCACCAAGGACATTTTCCGCCATGGCTAAAGTCCACACGAGACATTATGAGTGTGCGAGGCTCGAGCTAGTACGAATTAGATCTTAGTCTCAGTTGGCATTGCCCATTGCATGCCTCTTGTTGAATCATTCATTGTTTCCTAAGCATCCCAGTGACTGTGATCGTATATTTTCTCAGGTTTCTTGGATCAAAACGAAAACAAGAAACAGTTTTAAGACAAAAGGGGTGGCGAGTATTCTTTTTGCCAAGGAAGAATTTAATAAAAAAATTAATACATTTATCCCTTCAACTAAGATGTTGTCCAAGTTTTACAGTTCAATGTACGACGGCACAGAGCGCACGTATATGTTGATCTAGAAGATTTCTGAGATTAATATCATTGCGAATCCTTCTCTTTTAAATTATGCTTTTTAGCCGTCTCATTTGTCTGTCTTTTATTTTTTACTTTAGCCGATCCTACACCTCTCGTGTCCAACACGTTTGGCGATGCCATCGCGTGCCTTAGAGTCCCTGGCTGGTCTAACCTTGGTGGTAAGGCATTCGTGTCCCAATACCTAATCCCCTCACCTTCTCTTGGCCAAGCATGTGTAAGTAAGTTTTTTTTTATTTTACAGTTACTATCATTATAATATCCAGAAGTCTCTGTTCTATGTTCGCTAGCTATGTCTTGTTTGTAGCAATATTTGCTCCTAGAAAACACTTCAAACTGCCTAAGGTTGATAATAATAATAATAATAATACTAAATTTATTACCAAAAATTGGCAAAAGGAAATCAGGAAGGGATGCTCAGTATCCACTAACACCTGTCCTAAAATTATAATATAGCCAACAATTGTCACAATTAAAATAACTAAATTAAAACAAATTGTCACAATTAAATACAATTAAAATAACAAAAACAAATTAAAACAATTGTCAGAATTAAAAACAATTAAAATAACTAAAACAAATTAAAACAATTGTCACAATTAAAAACAATTAAAATAACTAAAACAAATTAAGACAATTGTCACAATTAAAAACAATTAAAATAACTAAAACAAATTAAAACAATTGTCACAATTAAAAACAATTAAAACAATTAAGATCAATTTTAACTAATATATTAAAATAGAAAAATATGCATAAAACATAGATGGTTGCTACAAAAAAGTTAACATCACGCAGTTGTATTAAGTTAAAATCAGAAACACTTTAAAAATTTCGAAAGATCAGTCTTTTTGAGACCACGTCTAAATTGCTGTAGACTGACCAGTGGAGTTTACCAACTCCGATGGTAGGGAGTTCCACGGATGCACCACACGGTTTGAGAAGAAGTACTTTCTGCAATCTTTTTTGACTGCTCCTACTGTTAGTTTAAGGATATGACCTCTAGTATACCCATTGACACGAATACACAAAAAGAGATTTGGATCGAAATCAACAAGTCCACGTAAAATGGAAAAAGTAAGGCAAAGGTCGGCATGAAGGCGCCGCAGCTCCAAAGACTCAAGGCCAAGGTGGTTTAGTCGCTGTACATATGAGAGGTTATAGCATCCTGAAAGATATTTGGTAAAAGATCTTTGTACAGATTCGATACGTTTGATATCTTTTAATAGATGGGGAGACCATACTGGACTGACATATTCTAGAATAGGCCGCACATAAATGGTATAAGCTTTAATTAAAGTTGGCACATCGCGAGAAGTGAAACATCGCCTTAGCATGTATCCAATTCGCTTTGCCCTGGAAACTACCTGATTACAGTGGTTAGAGAAATTTAAGTCTGATGACAGGTATACTCCAAGGTCCTTAATGCTAACTTCCGATTTAAGGTCGTGGTTATCTAGTGAATATGTAGATTTGCAATTATTTTTACCAATTGGGAAAGTATGGCATTTTTGGACATTGATCGGTAGCTGCCATCTAGTGGACCACGTGTTTACATGTTCAATCGCTGTTTGGAGCAGAGTATGGTCGCTAGCAGTTGTAACTGACCTATAAATCTTAACATCATCCGCGAATTTAGGCATTTTTATGCCATTAATGGTGGTTGACAGATCAGAAATGTAAATCGTGAAAAGTAAGGGGCTCAGTACTGAACCCTGTTGGACACCACTCGTAACCGGCAAGTAGTTAGACAGAGAAGTTCCTAATTTAACCGCTTGCGATCTATTGCGAAGAAAATCTTTTATCCATAGAAAGATATTACCGTCGCTACCAACATTAAGCAGTTTTTTAAGTAGTTTGGAATGTACCACCGAGTCAAAGGCTGTTGCGAAATCAATACAGATTACATCAACTGGTGAGCAATTTTCCATTGATAATGTCCAGTCATTTACACAAGTTGATAATTGCAGTGTTGTTGAGCGGCCTGGCGAAAAGCCAAATTGGTCGCTTGGTACAAGGTTGAGCTCATAAAGATATTTCAGGATAGTATCACGAATAATCCGTTCAAGAATTCGACATGGGACACACGTAAGTGAGATAGGACGGTAATTTATTGGTTCAGCAGTATTTTCTTTTTTATAAATTGGAGTCACACTGGCTTTTCTCCAGCAATCCGGTATAATGCCCGTATTTAATGACGTTTTTAGAATCCGAAACAATGGTCGATGTAATTCAATTGCCAATGTCTTGTAAAAGGTAGAAGAAAACCGATCGGGGCAAGTTGCTGACCTGTTTTTTAGGTTATTTAAATGTAAGAGAATAGTTTCTGGCGTAAAGCAAATGGTTTCTAGAATATTTTTTAGGATTGGTAAATTGTTTGACTGCACATCAAATGGATCAGTGGTGTTATCATCACATACAAAATTATTGCAGAAGGTTAAATTAAGAGCATTGGGCTTGTCATTTTCTGATGTTATTAGTTTATTATTAAAGCATAAAGGTGGAATACCACTGGTAACCTTAGTTTTGCGCCTAACGTATTTGTAGAGGGAACTCATTGTTCCCTCTTTAAGAATTTTTTGTTCTCGATTTATTTCGTAGCTTTTACACAGCTGTTGTAACTTAATATTACATGGCTTGTATAATTTAGCGTTGATATTACTTCTATCAAGTTTTAGCCTTTTCCAGATCTTCCTTTTTAGAGTCATTTGCTTTTTAATTTCTCTAGGTATTTTTACACTACAATTTTTCCGTTTTTTATAATACACAGTTGAAACGTTTACAAGGTCAGATATGATGTTTGTGAATAGGCTCCACTGGCTATCAACTGTATTGAGGTCCCTGAGACAAGAGTCCCAACAAATTTTATTTAACTTCACCCGTAGGCAATCAAAATTTAGTTTACTATAGTAGTTTACTCTATTGTTTGTATCAGTTAGTTGATTAAAGTTAAGCTGAAAAGTCACAGTATTGTGGTCACTAGTACTGAAGTGTGCAACAACATCAGTATCAAAGATGGCTCGCTCGTTATCAACCAGAATGAAGTCAAGAATGTTATTATTTCTGGTTGGCTTTGTAACTAGCTGGTCAAGACCGAGGTCCAGAATACAGTCTAAGAAAATTTGTTGATTTGCATTTGATGTGCATCTGGTTCTCCAATCAATGTACGACATGTTGAAATCTCCTAGTACAAGATTAGTAAAGGTTGGATCAATGGTTGACCGAAGATAATTGCACATTTTAACAACAAGTTCTTTATCCCTACCGTTTGGCAAATAGCAGCATGTTAACCTAACATTAGGTACCGGGAGGACAAAACTTAGTGCCTCGGATTCTTTAGAGAAGGTTACTGGGCCAATTTTAATTGAGTCGCGTAAGAAAACAGCAACACCACCACCTCGGCCAGTCCGATCACGCCTAATAACCACGTACGGCACATCGTGGATCAGCATAGCATCGGGTATGGTGTCATCAAACCAAGTCTCAACCAAGACTACCAGATTATACCTAAGTTCAAGTAACAACATGTGTAGTTCGGGTAACTTCCCAGCCGCACTTTGAGCATTAATGAGGCAACCAGAAAAACAATGCCCACACTGTGGCTGTAACTGGTTTTCACATTGCTTAACTTGCTCGAAAATTGGGCTGCAGGATGTAACACGGCCACACATTCGACTGTACAAACCAAAAGTTGGTCCAGTCAGACATAGATCATGTCGCTTATATGCTGTTAGTTTTCCTCATAGGAGAAGTATCCATCATGATATCTATGATTTAACCAGTACAGTGTGATGGCACGCTCCATTGTAGCCTTTCCTAGCACTGAAAGATGAACACCATCTGGTGCTAGTAAGTGACTATTGAGTATAATTTGGTGCCACTGGGAGATAAAGCCTAGGGATTTTGCCTTGCATAGAGATTGCAAGTTGCCATTGCATTTCACTAGATGCTGGTGGAGATTTGACATACTATCCCAATTTACGTTGTTATGTGCTCCCGGGAAGA
>JAHWFP010221967.1:0-13331 GCA_023313725.1 Lithobius niger | reverse complement strand
TGTGGCATTCAGCTTTCCTGCGAGGTTCTCTTCTCTGTGCGTCTGATCAGCTGTCTCAAGGGTGTGGTCGGGAGCGACTTGGCGAGAAGTGAGTGGTACTTAGGTGTAGCTAGTAGGTTCGAGTGGTTATTTTAAGTGTCAATTCTTACGAACTTACGCTCAGCAAGTTAGTATGGTTGGTAAGGTTTATTACTAGCCGGTTTAACTAATTGTTGTAGCTATTAGCCGAAACGTTGAAAAAACGGTTATTAGTGGTCAATTGGTGTCGTGTCTTGGTTTTATTATAGTAGTTAAGATTGAATATTAGAATATAGAACACACTGACATAATATGGGTTTTATAGCTTATAAGCAATTATAAAGCCCATAAGATAACTGATACTATTCTAAATGCATTATTGCCTTCTTGTTTAATTTGTCTGTTTTGGCCGTTTAAAAAATGTAGTTTCCCGAACCGGTGATATAAATCTGTGTGGGAGGTTTTTTCGTCATCAATGTCTTATGAAAAAACCGCCCCACAGATCTTTATAAATATTTTGTGCAGGATGGCTGTTTTTTGTTAATAAAAATAACCGCCATAATGTTCGCCATAACCGAATGTTTTTGTTCTTTGGCTCTATAGAGGGTTTTAGTTTAAAGTAAAGCTAAACCCTCCCATCTTAAACTTCAGTATCATTAATTAAGACACTTAAAAAAAATGTGAGAGGTACGAAAACCATTCAGGCTTTATAGTTATTACGTAGTACAGTAATGTGTCTAAATCTTCATTCTAGTAGACGAATTCTTCGTTCGTGCGGTCAGCACAACCAAGTCTCGTTCGTGTGATGTCACACTTCATCACCTGTTGGCGCATGCGCCCAACAAGCTCAGGCAAGATCGTGCTCGGCTCTTACATTCCTTATTGCTAGCGAAGAACATATTCTTTCAAATGAAGCGCCCGCCCCCTAATCTGCTTGTTCCTACCCATGAGCAACAAGTGGACACGGTCCGATCGCTTATCTGCCCAGCATTTCGGGTTGAGTGGATTACCGCCTGGCTGAACGAACTTTCACGAGCTTTGTAGCGGTAACAGTAATGGTAGCTACTTTCTTGAATACTTTTATTTAATAAATCATGCAGACACTGAGTTGGTTCGCGCCTTTATGGTCAGAGCTGTCCGGTCTTGCAGCCGCCTTGTTAGAAGCACAAGCCGGTGCGCACTCGCTAGTATGCTACGATGACATCATTCCTCCAAGGTCCTAGGTGATGAAGTGTGACGTCAGTACCATATGAGGAAATCGCGTTCGCTGTCTCGCGCCGTGGAAACATCAAACTTGATTCTAAATAACTATTGCTTAATTAATACAAATGTTGGAAACTTCGCGCAACTTGCATCTTGTTTTTTTCGTACCTAACTCACAATAGTGAAATTTAACTAGGGTTTAGTTTTCCTTTAAGGGATTATTCTTGTCACTATTATATTGTATATGTAAATAGAAAATAGGGATTGATGCTTTTAATGCCCTCCGAACGAAATTTTGGTCAGTGCTGATATTATCTGCATTTAATGAAAATTTAATCTAGGAAAAGGTTGTCACCACAGACCAGCAAATGGTGACAAGCTTGGGGAAACTTTGGGGATTCTGGACATAACCCATATTGGAGCCAACCAAGGCCAACACTAAAACCAAATGGTGGTCAATGCTTGGGCCTACGCTTAGCCTACTCTTGGTACCACGGCTATTTTTGTAACATTAAACTGAATCTTACCGACATAACTTTAAAAGCTTGGGGAGAGCTGTAGTTAAACCACGGAGTGCAATAAAGTTAAATGTTACTCTTAACAACCAAACTGCAAGTTTATACGCTATAATTCACCTAGTGAGCAATCAGTGCTCCTAGGCATGATTTGGATGCCTAAGTTTAATCTGGACCTGAACTAATTCTATAATGTTTAAGATGTTACGTAGGATGCTAACTTTTGTTTCTGACGATGACGTCTTTGCTACGTTTCCTGATCCATTTTCACTGGGTCTTGGCACCTTCAAAGAGTTCAATGCCAGAATCAAACTTCAAGCTGATGCTGTACCTTAACATTGTAAGGCCCAACATGTGTCTGTTGTGTATGTGGGTAATGCCAGAGCCGTAGATGTAGTCCCCGCAGCCCCCACAAGGCGCGGGGCCCTTCAAGCAAGGGTCCCAGATTTCCGATCTTGCATTAGAAAAATTTCAGTTTTTAATTATCGTATTTTCAAAACGATTAGACACACAAGCTGTTATCTGAACCAAACAAAATCGACTAAACACCCCACCCAAAGCCCCACTCAAAACCTACATATATTCATTCACTTACCAGCAGTTATTTTTATTAGTACGCATTAAAACAAAATGCCGCATACCATTCATTATCATACTCTCTATCATTATGACGGGCAGCCAAGCAGACTGCAACACCAGATGATTCCTCTTAGCCATCGAAAAATTAAGAGACGCGATGAGATAGACAGCCTGCAAAACTAAAAAAAAATAACAATTTGAACCCTTAGTTCTTACGAACCATAACTAGCAACATAAAAAAGAAAATAACGAAACTATTGATTATGTTGAACAATGATTAACAACTTTGAGCCAATCGTACCGGACGATTTCCATCAAATGGAGGTTTCTAATTTCTGTCGAAACACTACATGTGGGTGGATGGTCCGCTAAATAAACCATACAGTTGTGGAATGCCTGTAGTAAGATGAAACTGATGTTTTTTTTTTTGTTTTTTTTTTCCAATTCGTAATTCATTTGAGATTCAAATTTGCCGTTGAGCTTCAAATTAGCCCTTTGATTTTAAATGTGTTGGAGCAACTCAAATTTACAGTAATGCTAGGCCAGCAAATATTTAGCTTTTCTCAATCACCCCCCCCCCCCCCAACAGCTGAAGAAACGAAATTAAGATTTTTTTTATTTCATGAAAAAAGTAATAATGTAGCCTAGAACAAATTGCTGGTACCAATACCGTACCGAAATTTTCTGAATTCACCTCGCAATAATGTAGGGGCCCCACATTTTTTCTTACAGAAGGGGGGGGGGGGCATAATTCTCAGCTACGTTACTGAGTAATGCCAAATATTGGGGGACACTGCACTGTTCACCCAAGAGAAGAAATACTATGGTATACTACGTATTATGTAACACCCTAGACAGGCGGCACTTTAAGCACATATTATGCTTCCTTCATTGCTCCCCTCTTAGGCAGCAAGGTTAATTAAATATACATATATATTACAAACAAAAACGTCAAGTGTGCAGTAAAAAAGGGGTTATATGATTGAATTTTCACTTGTTAAAATGTACATGGATAAAAGTTGATGCCTTTTAATTGAAATAATCAAATGTACAATTAAGAAAATTGCAACTGTTTAAGTGGTGTTGTGCTTTACGTTTAAATATATGATTGGTAAAGAACAACAGCACTTAAACAGATGCAATTTTCTCAATTGTAAATTTGATTATTTCAATTAATAGTCATCAACTTTTATTCGTGTACATTTTAACAAGTGAAAATTCAATCATATAACCCACTTTTTACGGCACACTTGACGTTTTTGTTTGTAATCCGTGTACCTTGTTTACGACACAAAACGTGCACGAAGAATGAATCTGGAGTTTGCCGAGTGGCATTGTTCCCTAAATACAATGGTTAAAACAATGAAAAACAATCAAAATGATCGTTTAGGGTCCCGTAACTCCGGAATGGGTCAACCAATCGAAAAAGTGGTCCATGTAAGGTTGAAACCCAGGAAAATTTCTGGCTCAGATCATGTTTCAGATTTTAGGTAGGTGCAGTAGTTTTTTCTGAAACCGTGTCAGCCAAGAACAAGAACCAGAACAACAACAAGTGAACACTTTTCAAATTTACGTGTGCCTGCCTACGTTTACTCTTGCACGGAATTGCATAAAAGTGGGTGTAAAGTTTTGAAAAGTTGCTATCTATTATCTGGCCAAGTTTGGTCGAAATATATTGAATAGAAACGGAGAAATTAATAGTTTTAGTTTTGCTGGAGAGAGGCCTTCAATCATATATAGGAAGCTTAACGAAATACGGATGCAAACCTATTCACGTTGCCTTTTGGACTTATATATCAAACTGCCTGAGCGGGAAATCGAACCCACGACCTCTGAAATCAAAGGCCAAATCAGAGGTCGTGGGTTCGATTCCCCGCTCAGGCAATTTGACATATAAGTCCAAAAGGCAACGTGAATAGGTTTGCATCTGTATTTCGTTAACCAATTTCGAGCCCATTGGCTTTTTGTACCGTTTAATATAGGAAGGAGCCAGGAACATTGCAATGGTGATGAGGGTAAACCACTTATTAACCCCTTGTAAGTTTAAATCTAACATAAAAGTATGTAAGCTTAAATTTAATAAGTATTTTGAAATTATTTGGCTGGGCAGTGGTTTAGATCTTGTTTCTAACAGGCACTGCTAGCCAACTTATAAGTTTTATCATAAAACTTAAAAAGGCTAGACTTACAAAGTTATAGACTAAATATTTTTTAATATGAAGCATATGGCAGGAAAGGTATGGTCGAGTAAATCAGGCTAAACTATGCACTTTCCTCACCATGCCAACTGTGAACATCTTTAAAACTTCAGTTGTGCCACTTCAAGGTTTGGTTAACCATTAGGTATTTGGTAACTTTTTGCAGATGAATTCCCTATGAAGAGTTTAGAAACTCGCACGACGTTACAAACCGAATTGTCGGTGAGCCACAATTTAGGTAACTGAGCGAGCCATTTTAACGGCTGATAGTCATAATGAAGTATTGTATTCTGCCCTTTTGCAAATTTTGCTATTATGCTGTTAATTATACAAACTGTGCCAAATGTAATTATTTATTCTAGTGAATTTTTAGACCAGGACGAATCATTATTATCAGGATAGCAAGGGCAATCAATTGTATTGTAATATAAAATCAGCACTGTAAAAGGAAGGCATAAATAATCAGCGTCATTCAACTACAACTTGGGCCTTTTAATCAACACTCCGGTATACACAATATTGACCCCACATTTGGCCAATTAAATCAGTAACAAGTTTTTATGATTTGTAGTATCGATTACAAATTATCGGCAATATGCTGGACGAATGGCATTACTGCTTAAGTCGAGCGGTACTAATTCTCTGTTATATCCCGTAAATAATTAGTTGATCATGACTAATTTAGTAGCGTAGTTATAATTGCTAATTAAACTCAACAATCATAGCTATTGCTATTCAGTTGAATACTTAGTTCGTTAATTGAAGCTTGACTGTAGCTATCGGCTCATACATAGCTCTAGCCTGACGGCGTTGGCTCCGTCAAAGATGCGGCACGGCTTCCTGCCTTGCGTGCTTTCGATCCGGAACCTCAAGAATGCGACTGGCGTGAACGAGTTAAACAACGAGTGAACAACTGATTGCACGCATTTCGAAGTCTATCTTATATACTGTAGCATTATCACCTAAGATCGCTCCATTGTTGTATTGATTAATTATAGCAATACTTAGAATTGCGTGGCTTTGACAGCTGGACCCTTATCGCAAATTGGGACCTCAACGCTTGTCAATCATTCTATTGTTGTATTTGGATTCATTAACTGTTCCCCGTATTCGGCACTTTGAGTTTACCTGCCGATTTAATTAACTGTCCCGTGTGGGAGTGATTGATTGTTGTTCTTAGGAACTGATCGATCATGAGTGTCAATCTTGTCATAATTAAATCTACTTCTAGAACGTAATTAAGGTTCTACAAATGTGTCGTAAATATTGTCAACAAGTAATGTCATCCTTCAACTCTAACAATAGGTTTAATTACACTGGCTCGGATTACAATGGATTTGCCGTACTCAGTGTCCTTTGAAAAGGGCTTCTAGTTATATTCCTCGAAACTGGAGCTAATTTGTTCAACCCGAATAAATATTCGGTTCATACAGTTAATAAATGTATGATATTTATGGAAATATGTCTATAATTAATTAGCTGTATTGTTTCTGTTATAAAAACTAATTAAGCCTTATTAAATTCTTACATAATCCCTGTTCAAACTAAAACCATGGTATCTTTTTAATGGTTCCTATTTTTAGCTTCCAAACCCAGGATCTTTAATAACAGAAAAACCGCTTTACATAATTTTAGCAAGAACTTCGCATTCAGCAACCGGCCCAAAATATTTTGTCTAATGGTTGTGCGACTAGGAAAAACAGACCTCTCTCTTTGAGGTAAAAAAAACAACCTTCGCAGGAGTCAGGGCAGTAATTATGTACAGCGAAATTAAATTGCCTCATTAATTGAGCATTACTAATCTGGGTGGATTTTGAATAAAATAATATATTTATGATGTATGGCTTATAAGCATGCAAGACTCGATAACGCAGTTTCCATGTAACCGAACCCAAAATTCAAATCAATTTCACTTTTGTTGCCGTTGATCTAGAATAAAGAACAATTTCGGTCTTCTGCGTTAGTCACACATGTTTTCTCCTCTCACTTTCGAGGGAGACGTGGCACTTTCGTTTAATCTTCGTGGTCTACTTTTGTCCTTGAGTCGGCCGTGTTTTGGCCAAGGTCGTTCAAGGCTGCATTGGTTCTCTATCCCTTGTAGGTTTGCCGTCAGCTGTTTGGCCCAGTTTCTCTCAGCTGGAGAACGAAAAGAGCTATGTTTTTACAACTTTCAATATTTTCCTTTTGAAATCTTGTTTCTTGCTTCTTCATATTTTGAAGACCGTCACTTTATGCAAAATGTGACTATATCAAGTTCTGTTTTAGCCAAATCAATGATTATTAATCAGTTAATTTTCATAGACCTTTATGAACAGTCCTTTTGACATTGTCAAAATTAATCATCCATGCATTCGTTGTACCAATGGCAACAAGATTTTATCGGACAACACAGTTTTACACTTTCAAATAAAATATTCATTAACATGCGTCAATTGACGAGTCGCCCAGAAACTCGTATGCTTCTGAATTTTATTTCAACTGTCTGGTCAAACTGGCGACCAAGTTACGAATTAAGATTTCGACATGCTTCTTAAATATATATGTTATATGCTACAATATCATGGTAAGGGTGGGGATGGGTTTTTATGTTCTGTTTTCCTAAGCTATGCTCGCTTAACTCTTTATTTAGTGCAACCTACTGTTATTCCTGACGAAATCTGTCTGTATGCCCATTGTGTACCTAATACTAATTGAAATTTACATTACCCTGTGTTCCGGTAAGTATGATTATCAATCCCTTGTGTTGGATTTAAGTTGCTATCAGCACATCGAGTATTTTAACTCATTTTGAATGCTGTTATTACTTTTTTTAGTTTTCTATATAGGGTTCATGTGTATGTAAGTATCACCCATTTTGACTACTAAGTGACAGTTCAAAGAGACCAGTTACCCAAATCCGTCTATTGCAGCTTTTAAGAAACAGTGTTGTGTTTCCCTTTAGACTATCATGCTCAGGTTGAAACGACCAATACGTTTCCTCCAACAAGCACCATATTTTTAGAAATATTGTGTTTCCTCACAATAAAATATTGTATTTTGTAGGATGTGTTCATACAATTCTTGAGCTTAATGTTTTACGTGCCTCTAGTGACCCGTGTCTGTCACTAAAGTGAATGGATGCATTCTGTCATGTAAGTGAGACTATTTAGCCGTATCAGAGCTCTTTGAGATCCCAAAGACGCTTGTAACTTATGCCATAACGCAGCAGCTGAAGCAGCTGAAAATGTAGATTACCCAGTAAGCTGAAATTCCAGTGATTTCAGAAACAATTGTGTTTAACAATTAATCTTAATAGAATGATTTCTATGCAGCTTTTCTATGTTTTTTTTTTCTTTTCTTAATCCTGCCTTTTTTTAAAGTCTGATCTACAGTGTTCATAATAAACCTGCTTATATAACATTAATGCAGTAATCTGGGCATGCTTACTGCGACTTTAAGTTTGAATATGCAGAATTATGGGTTCGTTCTGCACCCTTAATTTGAATATCGTTCAGTTTAGTGAAATTTTCACATAAATGAGGTGACACTCACCTAAGTTTGTCCTTAGCGACGTATTACATCAGACAAACTTCATGAATGATGTTCCCATTCATAATTGTCAAGTAATATGACCTTGTGACTCGCCCTCGAGTGACTATCGAATTACGACCAATGACTCGGTCCAACTCAGTCATCAATTCGATAGGTTTTGTAGTATGTGCTACAACTAGAACCAACATGAGGGTGTTTTCAGTCTGTCCCCCAGCTGTGGACAATTTTATTTTCCGAATCATGCGGTAGTTCTTTAGGTCTTCACTACAACCTGTGTGTACTTATAAGTTCTGTTCCAGGTGAACTTAAGTGTGTGAGGTACCTTTTGTGGTGTGACTTCCTTGAACTACGTTTCGTGTTCAGAGTCCCTTTGTACCTCACCCTTGATCTATTCCTGGGTTACAATGATTTGTCCCAAATAGAATTATTTGACATTCCTGAACAACAATTTTGGTTCTTGATGTCCACATTTCTGTTTTTGAACTGCTATGAATTGGTTCAAATCTTAAGTGTGCCTTACCATTTAGTAACAGCAATTAATTCAATACTTTTTTTTCATTAATAATAGCAAGTAATTTGCATCGCCCCATTAATTTGTATGACCCCATTAATTTGTGTGACAATTTAATGTTTTAATTTGTCTTATTAATGGTATATAACTTTGTGTCTATTGCGGCAAGGAGGGGTGGGGTGTATGAATTTCACTTAATGTTCCACCACAAGGCTAGGAATCACTTATCTTTTTTAATCAGTCCTGGATCATATTGGGATGATCCCTGTTCTGTGATTCTGCCTATTTTCTCCATTTATGCCATCCTGACACTTTACCAATTTCATAGCATTTAGCACACTTTCTGAAAAGACATGAGTTTTGTTCCACATTGAGTTATGCTATATTTACCTACATATATTTCCAAATTACATGATACATGTTACAATTTTTGTATTTGTTTGTGTCAATGTACATAGAAAATAAATCAATTATTTTACAAAATAATGTTTTCTGAATTTTCTTTCTTGTTTTTAATTTTCCTACTATGGAGTGAGTTTGCTGTTTTTAGCTTCTTGGGTTGGTAGCAAGCTGTTGTCATGGTTAAGGGTGGATTGTTTTTACCTACTTTGACCAACCCTTTCACTTGCTGATGAGTGCTGTAGAGCACGTTTTTCTCTCTCTAGCTGAGGGAAAGAGGTGGGTAATAAACGAAAGTAGTCGGTAGGTTGAAAGGGTTCTGGGCACAGCTTTGGCCATGCCGGCTCACTCTGACCTCAAAATTTAGCTCGGTCGAGGCCATGTAAACAAAAGCCTATGTCTACTACAGGAGCAGAAGGGTGTGCTGGGTCCCTGGGAAAAGAGACAGCCCCCAGTTTTCCTTGCGTCAGGTCTGAACTCTGCACCCATTGGCTTTCTTAATGTCCATTTTTGGGTCACATTTTGGACTTAAAAAAATGTCGGTGATTTTACCCGCACACGAAGTTGTGTTCTTCGATCTGTTCGCTAGTACTTTCGTTTGCTCTTCCCAAATTTTCCTTCACCATTATGGATCGCCCCAAAAGAAGCGCAAGATGATGCCAAAGGAGGAGAGAAGCGCTACAGCTAACATGTCGAGGTATATGAAAGACTTTTTGGAGTTGCTTTCGGTCAACTTATTAATATTTTTGGCTTGCCTGGACCATTATCAATATTGTGAGAGGACGCCGTCTTTTTTCAACGAATGTCCCCATCGGCCCATGGGGGAAACTCCCTATTCTCCGATGCTTCCAAACGAAGATCAGATGGACTATGTGTTGCGACTGTTCGTCATGAGGTGATTTTAGAAAATCCTGGCCAAAATGTTCTCGTTGACGGCGCTCCCCCCCGAAGAATCCGCTAATGCTCAACAGCTTCGATTAAGCTCCTATTATTTAGGGTGTAGTCCCATAACGGCAACGAATTGCTTACATTGTCGTTATGTGAGTTTTCCCACCATTTCCTGAGGGAAATGAACATTTCCCTGCATATTTTTGGAGGGCCGTAAATGCAGAAAATACCTTCTTCCTGCAGCAAAATCTGCATAGGGCCCTAGCCCAATTTAAAGAAGCTGCCCGTCAATCCGACAATTCCCCGCCAAACGACGGGTTGCCTGCGGATCTGGTCGATCTCTTCCCAGACTGTTTGATGGGTGAGTTGCCTCCTCTACCCGACCTCATAGCCATCGCCCACGTTCAGGACCCAGTTGCCCCCCTGGTAGGAGACCCCGTTGCCCCAAACACAATCAACGAGGGAGCATTGGGCAGTGCGTCCTGCAGCCTGCCGGGATAGCTATCCCGTCTGCCATAACAGACGATATGGTAAGAAAGTTTTCTTATTAATTTTGAATTAATGCTATATGATATTTGTATCGCCTTTCTATTTAAATTTTCATACCTATAAAGCTTGTGAAATGTTACGTTAACCATTTGGTAGCGGAAATGTTAATTTTAAATTTGTTTATGCAAAGCATTTCCCTTTTTAACAGCTTCCAAAAGCACATTTAAATTTTAGCGAAATCTTATGCGATTTAAAGTTCAATAATTTCTTGTTTTATGAACAATAATAAAATTTTAAAAAATCCAATGCAGATATATGCATCTGAAATCCTATTATTTGTTTCTTAAGTTAGGAACAAGTATGCCCTATTTGACATAAAATTCTGAAAGATGAATTTAAATCAATGGTTCTCAAAGTAAAACCAAGTTCATTTTACTTCAACGTAAAATGGTTATTTTCAAATTTACTGGTATGGGCTCTGTAAGCTAGCCGCATAGGTAAGTTACATTTACCTGAAATGGTATAAAATTAACTTCTAATGTACTGATACGTTGTCTTATTATCAACTCATTAGCCATTAAGTTTAAATAATGTACGAGCTGGTTTTAATCAATGTACTTGCAGTATTATGTTTCATGATCCATTCCTTTATGGATGTGAAATGCAATATTGTCTGACATAATCATTAATTCAATTTTATGATTCATATCCTTATGGGTGTACAATTTTAATGTTATAGCATAATCTCGTACAATTCGTTCAACAATTTTTTGTATTCCTGAAAAGGACATCCGTACTATGAATTTATATTTTATTCATTTGCTTTAAGCTCTACAACTGTGTAAGATAGTCCAAAATAATTTTAGTGAAGTGGACTTCTTTCAGCTGGTTAATCTATTTACGTGGCACCTTTTCCATTTTCAAGAATAATTATTCTGTTTAATTTAACTAGCGTGTGAGTAATTATTTGCAAATTTCGAAAATCGGCAGGGGGGGGGGGGGGGATATAAGTTAAAATACATATTAATTTTTTTCTGTACTAGCTTATGAATATAATAGGTATAAAGTCAAATAGAGTAGAACTTCAATACTGAAATGCCCGGCAACTACCTGTTTTGTAAGCGAAAATAATCTCGCTAATTCTACGTTTATAAAGGGTCAGCCGCAACAAGCGTGGTAACGCGAACTATGCGATGAATGCTAAGGCTCTCTGCACGTAGGAAAATTATTTCTGCTGCGTGTTAGAACTTTGATAGTTATTAGTAAAATAGCTTAATGTCAATAGGATATCTTGCCGTTATTTCTGCCTTAATAATTTTGTAATTACCATTAATAAATTTTGACATTATAGTTCTGTTAATTTCTATGATCAGGGATGGGGGAGGGTGTGTGGGGGATTTACTCACGCTAAAATGACATGCATTTTTATAATACTTTTGTCGGGAAAGAGTCCATTCATTCTAGCCATCATTTTATTAGCTTGAACGTCGTCTTCCCGTCTACATATTACAGTGATTTCCCTCCATATTGTTCTTACGGATAATGAGAGATATTAAGGTAACGTCATGTCACTATGTGCGAAAAGTTATGTCCGCAATAAACTACGTACACGTCAGTTTCACATGTATTCATAATTTTATGAATAGAAAATTAATCTGCATTATTCAATGTTTCATTTAAGATAACCAAGATAACGACAGTGGCAACGATTAAAGCCGTTATTGCCTGTCTGCTCGCATAGGAAGCGGTGTTGCCGAATATGAGTTTGGCTGCCCTGAAATTTAACATTGTACATTGTTGTACATTTTTCGTACATAAGTCGTGTTTTTATGATCACCGATTTCTGAAAGTTATTCCAAATTAATTTAGGTTTCATCAATTTCTTAACTTTCTGAAATGAAATTTTAAATTTTAGTCAAAACGTAAATTTCCATGTTTTTAAATTTCTTTTTACGCATCATTACAGCCAACTGTTAAATCAGTTCTTAAATCTGCGATCGGAAGTTTCATATGTCATTAATATATTGTTTCTGTTTTTCAGGTATTTTATTTACAATTTTTTCTTATATTCCAATGTTCAATGTTTCCATAATTGTTTATTATATTTTTGTGTAGTTATTTTCATTACTTTTACCTCCCATTATGTACGTGTTTACCAGTAACCCTGGGTTTATGTTGTGTATATAGTATTTGAATTTTTTATGTTCATAACCATGTTTTAATATTGAGTGTTGTGTTAGTAACCGTTAATTACTGTAATGACTCTAGTACAGTCAAATTTGACAAATTTATTGCGATTCTAATAATTTAATTTCATCAAATTTCCATTAAAGTTCCACCTTTTGATAGTTCAACTTTCTACTTTAATATTCGGTAACGACGTAATTACGTGTTTGATTTTCATGTCTTATTGCCTTGATTTTAATTTCTGTTTACTAAACCAATGAATTATATTTTTTCATAATTTCTTGGTTCTTTATTTGTTTCAAATTTTCCATGACTGTTTGTAAATATTTTAATTTACGTCACAATTTATGTTTCGTAGTGTACTACGTCATGGTTTTTGTAGATATTGATATGTTTGCAATGTTTTTTTTTATGTCTATTGTTATTTTAAATGGTATTGCATTCTGTCATGTTGTAAATATTTATCAATCTATGTTTTATGTGTTGTTTTGGCATTAATAATTGTGTTTTTCGTTTTCATGTCATGTATTTGTATATATTTTTTCTGTTTTTGCATTTTCAATAATAGTTTTTCTAAAACAAGCTACGAGTTTCCCATCTCCAAATTATTTTACACTGCATCTTGAAACATGGTAGCTTTAAGTTATGCACACTTGTTTTCATATAAAAGTTAGTTTTGTGTACTACCGTATTTGCAAGTTTTACAAGAAATGAAAATGCGCCGCTGTTTGTGCGTAGCCTCCGTATTTTACTTTCAACAAAGCTTCTTCCATTTCTTCTCATTTAGGGTCTCCTTGTGCAGAGCGTGTGAAC
>JAHWFP010221966.1:0-17842 GCA_023313725.1 Lithobius niger | reverse complement strand
CCCCCCCCCCCTCCCCACGTGTGCAGGCCACAGATATGACGGAGAATAGGCAGGGGTTGCCACAAACAGAGCGACAGCAAACACCTTCACCCAAACCTTTTCCACATCTCTACAAAAGAGTAGAGGCGAGCATAGGAGAGTTGCAACGTTGTTCTCATTAGCATGCGTCGTCACGAGGAAGCTTCCCGCCAAATAATTCACGACCGAAAAGCTTGTAAGTGACAATTAGTGAAGGAAAACGTCGGCCAAATTGGCGGTTCACAATAACAAGTCTCATTTGTGCCTCTTTATGCCATCATCAAAGTTTTAAAAGCCCTTTAAAGGGAGGCCCCCAAATCCCAAACATATATAACAAATATAATTCGCGTTATGAACACGACGGACGGAAAGACGAACGCTTCGTTCGGAAGCGACGGGGAACGGATGGGGGAGAACGCGCCTTTGCACTAATTATCATCATCGTTCACAATTCTCATTTTTCAATAATCTCGCGCCACGCGCATTCGGTACGTCAAGCATTATGCAAAACAAGCTCCACCGATCACTTATTAATAATAATAATTATTATTATTATTCATGATTGTTGCGCAGATTTGGGTTTTGAATTATTACGCGCGGACGTGATCAACCGAGCTGAAGTGAAAAATATTCTTACAACTCCTCCCCCCTCCTCCCCTCCACCCACCTCAATTAAAAAAAAAATTAATAAATAAATGACGTAACTGATTGCAAAAGGCAACGAAATGATTAATAAGATTTACGTCACGGAAAGCAATCCAAGCTGAAAAACATTTTCGAAAATAATTAATTTAAATTTGAAATACCCCATAGAATGAAAAAGGAGCATTCTTAAAATGTAATCATCTTCTTAAACATCAAAAATAAATACAGCATTCGAATGACTTAGTATTAAATAAAACCGCAACAAGTTGTACGGCACCCTCATCTTCCAGGGGGCCCCCCCCCCCGCGGCGCCGAGCGGGGAGAAAACCCGACAACTCCCTCAATAACTTCGCTGCTTGTGAAATTCCTTTTAAAAAACAGAAACCGTTTACAATCTCCACGTTCTGTAATTGCCAAAAACAAAAAAGGTACATGATGATAAATGCCAGCCAGGCATTGCAACCATTCCAATGACGTTCCTGTGCAATCCACCTCTGCTACGCATCAGTCGGCCTTGTTCCTCCCTCCCCTCCCCATTCTTTCCGCAACGATGTCCCAAGTGAGTCCCAAGGGAGCCCTAGAGTCCCTCAAGACCCCCCTCCCACCCATCTGTCCCATTAACGCCTCTCGTTAACCAGCAAAACGCGGCGGGAATTGGCACGTGGGCAGGCGTCAATGGCCTTCAGCGTCAAGGGAGACGAGAATAGCCTGCGCCCATTACCATCTCCTATGCCCATCACTGATCTATCTCAAAATGCCACGGTTTTTGTCTGAGGATCGAAACGTGCAATTATCCCAGCCATGACGTGCACTAACCAATAATAATCAAGCCGTATTTTATGAGAAATAATAGCGAAGCAGTGCACAAACGTACAAAAAGGGCACGACGTTTCGAAGTTCCTTTCACCTTGCCATCATCAGGTGCAATATATCCACAAAAGCTTCGAAACAAACGCATAAACACACTTCGGTCAGGAATCGTGAAATAACCTAGTTACAGCCCCCCCCCCCCCTCCACCCCAATTTCCCCGTTATTTCTCTATTTCTGAACGGAGTGTGCTGCGGATCAAACGTATAAAATACACTTCGGTCAGAAATCGTGAAATAACCTAGTCACAGCTCCTCCCCCCAACCCCAAGTGTATTTTCAGTGTAATACCACAAAAGCTTCCAAAAGCCTCACAAAAGCTTCGTCAAACAAAGCAAATACACTTCGGCCAGAAATCGTGAAATAAACCTAGTTAAACCTAGTTACAGTTTTTGCATTCAACTAGTAAAAAAACAAAAAAAAACAGTGGCTGTCACAAGTGGTCTTCTACACACTTCCGCCACTTTCGAATATGTTGAGACGCACACCTCTATCACGTACTGCAACAGCGCTCTCTATTATGCAATCTAAACGTAGTAACCATTACAATTGCCAGTTAAAAGTGTGTTAGCTTTACGCCCTAATTCTAGATTTTAGGCGTAATTGTCAGCTTTTAGGCTTAATTATTACCTGACGTTTTAACTTCGTATGTGGCAGCTAACCGAGTTGGGTTCGAGAGTACGCTTATTCATTTAAACAACACAGTGTGGAGATCTGACGCTGCCGTGGCAACGTGAATTAAGGGCCTAATTTTCAGCTTTTAGGCCTAATTTTTACCTGCCTTTTTAATTTCGAAAGTAGCAGCTAACCGGCATAATTTGGTTCGAGAGTAGGTCTATTCATCCATCCAACATGGTACCAAGACTATTTTAAATAAAGCTATTGTGTGTCGTTAACCAAATCCTTTTTTTTTTTTTTTACGGTTGCGTGTTTTCCTGTGGTGTTTTAATTCGACAATCAAATGTTATTATTTCATTGCGTTATGTAGAGAAAGAAGCCTATTATCTATATGGAAACAACGTTGCTTTAATTTGCCATTTTTTAAAACTAATTTTTGGCCGCTTTAGCTAACGATGAAAACCGTATGTCTCGATCTGGTACCGTTCTAAATATTGAAAAAAGCGACGGACGGACGGACGGAGAACGTCGTTGCGAACGTCTCTTCAGACGTTTCGGCTGTACAGAAATCTAAAAAAGAAAATGGTGTGTTCCCTGATTATTAGTGTACACCTTCTGTGTACACAACTGATTGTACGTAAAGCCTGGTGCTGTATGATGCTTTCATCCGATTTGCTATTTAAGTGTAACTGCCATTTAACCATCTTGTGTAAGCCAATCATTGCAGGTCATGCGACTCTTGTAAGTTTATAGTATATACTCGTGCATTACATTAAAGCCAGTCACTCGTTATCACGGTCAACACTTTGTTTTTCCCCTTTTCTTATAAGTTCGGATGAGTTGCTACTTACGGCAACAAAAATATTTAAAGTTAGATACATATCATAAAATATCCGTCGTTGGTCTCTACATGGCTTTTTAACTTGATTCAGACATAAAATCGAGTGTTAGGTTGTTCAAAACTTCGTACATTTTCCGGAGAATATTATCACGAGTTTACTTATTTTTAGCACAACGATGTCAACCTTACGAGCTAGGGGAGGGGAGAGGGGGGGTAGGGATGTGTGAAAGTCCGAGTGTGCGAACGCAGCCATCTGTCCGGTGCCAGCTAGGCCAAGTGAGTGGGGGCGGACAGTCCTTTGGTCTGACGGACGCCGCCGCCCCCGTGATTTACGGGTGCCCCGTTCGCCCTACTCGCCTCGCGACTAATCAGGCCAGCACCTGCGGTCACGTCACCTCCGGTGGCGTCGGTCTCGCGAACGTGCTTGGACGTTGGGTTTGCGGCCAACGGGACCTTCTATTTAGGACGGGAAGTGGTACCCAACCACGCATCAGATAACGCAGAAAAGGAAAGGAAGGTGCCCCCCCCCCCCACCCGCCCCCCGACTGCCCCCACGGTCAGTCGTTCGTTATAATGACGCAACCTATGACGCGACGACAAACGTCAGGGCGACGCGGCACGGTCGTATTTCAAGAAAATTTTTAAGTTATTGAGACGCGCCGGCAGCTTCGGGCATTGTGAGTAAATCACACGTGATGTGGGGCTTACGGCAAAATGATACGTAGCCTATCCGTCACTACAATTTATCATACCACGACGTGGTCTTTGCAGTTGAGAAAATAAACGCTTGTACACAGCAAGTGTAGGTGTTGCCTGCATACTGCATGTGACTAAGTGATACGCCCAAAAGAGAGAAAAAAATTGATTACATGCGTCATGGTGTTTACAGAATGCGATAAGAGGTTACCTCCAGCACTACTCTTTACAGATTATAGATATCAAAATGTAAGTGTAAACGGTGCTACGAACTGAGATTGAATGAAACAAACTGATAAAATCGACCTCCTCTTAACATTTGAGCTTTCTATACTAATAGAACTTTACGACATACGCATTTACAGGGTTTCGGACACTTCCGTGATATTTCCAGGTTTCCAGATGCACCCCGCGAAAATTTCCAGATGTTTTACAAGTAATTTATTCGTGGAAAATAAGCCTCGTCTTACACGTTGCTATAAAAATTTGCACGAAGTCCTCAACATGTCAGGGGGAAAAAAATCAGCGGAGCTTTTAGACTGGACTTAATTGCAGGGAGGGGGGGGGCTTTTCCTCGATTAAAAAAAGAAATTCTCGTTTCCTACCCATTTTCATTTTTCCAGATCCCCGACACACAGCACAAGAGCAAAATCGTAAACTAAAACTGGCTTGGAGAATCAGAAATCAGCGTAAAACTTCTAGCACACTACTCCCGTTTCTTTCCGTCACGTCACGTCACGTCGCAGGTCATCAAATTTTTGTTTGGATTTAAGGCATGTAAATTAGAGGAGCCGCGTATGCTGCTCCGTCCCGTTCCGTGACGACCCGGTGGCTGACGAACGGGATTGTCGAGGCAGAATCCTTTCAGTTAAAAACTGATCGCATCGAAGAAGGCCGTCGTCGTCCATCACGCGCCTGCACACAACGCTTTTTCCCTACTAAATATAGATGCGAACCTATTTCAGTTGTCCCCTGGACTTACATGTCATCAGGTCCGAGTGTAAAGTATTAATACCTAATTTACTACGATTTTCTATTCAATTACCTGCTTAAGGTCACTGCAAGTCCTTATTCATTTGCATTGCCAATTTGGTCACGGTTAGCAACCAGAGCAATGTGCGCTGGACCATCCGTTGCCGTCAGTCATCGGAACGGAACGGAACGAAACGAAATGAAACGGAACGGAGGATTATTTAATAAATCAAGGCGCCTAAAAACGACATAGCTGACTTGGTCGATGGCTCGGAAAGTCTCTACCAATGTGTGCCGACTAGGGCACTATACGAAACACTAACAAGTTCCTTCAGTGCTGTGGGCTCTATTCTGGACTTCTTAACTCCCTGAGATTCAGGGTTGGCATGGTATTTACCAGGGGTGGTTTTTACCACGTTTTTACTGCCCCGGGATAAACTACCTTTCCCCAGTTAAAGATAAAAATACGTGTATAAAGTGTAGAATATAATTAATTATATTAGTTAAATAAATTAAATAGTGTTAAATATAATTAAAAGTGTCTTTAACTCAAAAGATTAGATTCAAATATGTTTGCTGATGCAACGTTAACATAGGTGTGTGTTATAACTACAAAAATTACAATTGAAATGCTAAAAATTCTCATAATGAAAGATTTTATGTTAGTAGTTTCACTATACATTCTGTAAACTTGAATTTTCGTTTCAAATAGAATTATTTAAGTACTTCTGTAGCGTTAATGAGCAGTTAGGCTCCAAACTTTAAAAATGCATGTAATAAAAAAAAATAATCATAAAAATAACATTTTCCCCACTTAGCTGGTATTTACTGGTATTTACCAGTGCTCTGTTCAAAACTAGTTTTCCCGGGAAATTGCCAATCCTGCTGAGATTACCGGAGGTTTCCCCGACCGAATCCTCGGGTTTGCCCCTCCCTTTTCTCAACTTCTTTCGCTTTCAAAAACGTCTAGCAATGTTCAAAATTGAGCCGTTAGATCTATCCACATTTAGTTTGCTTCAGATGCCTTACGTCCAAGACGTAAGTCGAAAGGCACAATGGCTGACCAGTAGGAGTTCGCTCTTTGGTAATGGTTCAAAACCCGGCTCAGGAAGTGCCATACAAGTCCAAAAGACGACGGAATTAAGTTAGCATCTGCATATTTTGGTCTTTGTAACGACTTCCTGAACCAGGCGTATAGACCATACAGGTTAAAGTTCTAACTTTATCACACCATCCGAACGCATGGGTTTTTTCTTTCTTAGCACACGAAACGTTTTTTTAAAGTCATAGTCTAAGAAAAACAAATTTCCGGTGACGCGTCATGTTTTCACCAAACACTTTCTAAAGCCGGTGACCATATCAGCCCCGGCTCCATTCACATGATCGCCTCGAAACGAATTTAAGGGCATCACAACTAAAAATGGAATCTAAAGAAAGAGTTTTACGCGATGTGCAACATTTGCACCCTAAACATGGCAGAAAAAACCTCGAACAAATTTTTTTTATGTGCGTCCGCGTCAATTTTTAGTAACAATCTTGGAGCATCATTTAATTTACTTGTAGTAAATTCTCCCACAAAAGTTTACAGAATTTCCAGTACAATTTCAGTGCGTTTTCAGTTTGCAGTTCTGTTTTTAACCTTTAGTTTTCTACACAATTATTAATTTAATTGTTCGGCTCAATTCAGTTGTTCGATGACTGTTGTTGCCTCGTCAACTTTGGTTTGGAAGATTTGACAGCATCTGAAACCACGCAGTTTATAGAAAAAAAAATCCTCTTACCCATTTTTTCTGACCTTGAATTTTGCTACACTATTCAATCGACTCCACTTACCTGGAAAAAAAAGAAAAAAACATAATTAAGCTACGAGGAAAATAAGAACTTAAACAGCAAACGATGAAATAATAATAACCATCTCGACTGACACGAAAATTAATCGCATAACATCTAATTTTACGACACAAACTATTTTTTCACCGCTATCTGTTTTACCAATAACTAACTAACACATAGGAGATTTAATAATGTTTCCAAGACAAAGCAAAAATAATAAACTTAAGGTAAAGTATAGGCATACATGAGGTGGTATACCGAAACTAGTCGAACTACGTTGTTTCGACTAGTTTCGGTACACTTGGGTCATTTACTTTTTGTATGTTAAGTCTAATCACCAATGGAAGATGATAGAAGAATTACGACAACGGAATAACAATCCCAACGATCCTATTTGTTTTTAACTCCGTCAGCAGTCGTCTATATTTAATATCTCTTACATTTTGGGATGAACAGTACAGGATAGAACTCTAAAATATAGCTATCAAAATTAGCACATTGATCTCAAAACGAATTTACGGCAAACCGAAAATTTCAATTCCCAGAAAATTACTTTTTCCAGTGCGCGCCAAAACCGGCAATCGGTGAAATAACCAAAACCGGCACTCGGTTGCAGGTTGGGGTGAATGTTGGTTTGCCATTATTCGATTTGTCCAGATTCTCAATACGAACAAAACAATTCCAAGAGAGATGAAATCGTCTAAAAAAGAATCGTTAAAAGTTTAACTTTAGTCTCACATGTTTTACCACGTTGATGAGATTAAGCCGCGTATTCCAAAACACACTTTTAAGAGCCAGGGAATCCTTCAAATCGTTGGCACAAATCCCTACCAGATATTATTTTTTTCCGAACACAGCAAGCCAGAGGAAATACATTTCTGGTTTGTGATTAGCACTAAATAAATGGAGGCTATCCTCAATCAAGTCTTCTATCCTAAAGCTGCATTTAAAAAATACAGGCGTGATACTATTGCAATAAAACTTTGACTACAGACATTGAAAAGTAGTTTCAAAAATCGAGTGTCATCTTTTAAAAGTCGAGGAAGGCAGAAACCGAACGTTTTTGAACCGACATTCTAACACTTTTTTTTTTAAAGATGGCTGCTGTCTCCTCCTTCGTTACCCCCCACTTGCCAGTCTAGACAGGCTATGCCCTCTCATCAGCCAACGCGTGTCCGTACAACTTTCACAACTTTTCACATTTTAAGAGACCATCGAGGGCAATTCAAGGACCTGTGAACATTTCTATTCAACGAGCAAGCAGCAACGTCACTGATAAAAACATCATCCGTAAATCTTATCGAACGAGACATCTAATTACTGGGGTGTGTACAACGGTTTGGTAGCAATTTAACTACCGATTTGTAAACAACCCTATATGCTCGGAGCAGCAGGTGTTTACTTTACCTGCCTCGTCCGGTGAAAAACAAGCAAGACAATCTTTTGAACCGGGAATTCTTTCAACTCGATAACTCTACAACTCAGTGGCGCACTCAGAGGGGTGCAAAAGGGGGCATTTGCCCCCGCCCTCCCCCTAAATTCCGAGATTAAAAGTAAACTGAATTATTGCAAGCACCTCGATTTTTTTTCTACAAGGCCCTTCTTATTTACGTCAAGAAGGACAACTTTGGTTTATATTACAATGCTGTCAATAGGGCCCAAATTCGTTCTCCAAGCCAGTGTTTCTTCTCCTCCACCCCCCTCCCAAAATGTGCAAGATTATTTGCATTGGAGCTGAACAAATAAGTGAGGAATTTGATGCCATTAAGAAAATTTCTCAAATTAAGGTTCTTTTAGAAACATGAAAAATCAGTGACATTGTGAAGGTGCGTTATAGCTTTCGGACCCATTTTTTTTGGACCCCTCCTAACAAATTTACTTGATGCCCTACTGCTGCACGACTGCCCAAATGTAAGTTTAAAACGGTAGCTGCTTAACCCACTTGCCCTGTAAATGCAGTTCTGGAGGGCAAAAAGACAAAGGCGCTAGACTAGAACAAATTCGAAATGTCACTAAGTCATAATGTCGTAATTTTAGTCTTCTGTACAGCCGTACCGGCTGAGAAGACTATTGCAACGACTTTGTCCGTCCGTCCGTCCGTCGCTTTTTTCAACTTCGCAACGGTACCAGATAAGAGTCCAACGTTCGATTCAGTGTCAAAAGTTAGTTAAATAACATGGCAAATTAAAACATCGTTACTTCCTTATAGCTAATAGACTTCTTCGACGTAACTAAATTAAATAATAACATTTCATCGTCGAATTGAAATCCTCAGGATTTGTGTTAACGCAGCCATAAAAATAAAAACATTTTAGCTTCGTTTAAAAGAGTCTTGTCGCATTGTTGCATGAATGAATAGGCTTACGGTCGAACCAAATTCTCCATTAGGCCTATCTGCTACTTACGAAACTAAAACTGCCGTTAAAAATTTAGTCCTGAAAAATGAAAATTAAGCCTAAACTCACATTACCATGGCAACGTCAAGATGCTACGAGTCGCTGCTGGCTTTCTCAACAGCGTCTCCGGCTCTCCTGTCCCTTCCCTACTACCACTGATCTATATAGGCTACGTTGCGCATTACGTTGTAACACTGTAACTGTGTGCCTGGATCGAGGCATACCGTGTTGCAAAATGAATAGGCTTACCGTATACAATCCAAATCTCCGTCAGTGGCTACTTACGAAATGAAAGTTGTAAATTGGGCCTAAACGCTGACAATTACGCCTAAAATGTAAAATAAGCTTAAAAGCTAACACATTTTTAACGGGCAATTCTGATGGTTACTGCTTTTAGATTATATAATAGAGATAGATCTTGCAATGCGTGATAGAGAAGTGTGCCTCACTATTGGTAGTGGCAGTACTGTACAGAAGACCGGATGCGACTAGGTAGTCGCTGTAGCCGCTTGTTATATTATATGTACGTTAATAAAATTTATCAAATTGAGCTACGTTTTCCATAAAAATTACCAGGGAGTTACAAAGATTTCGGTTAAGAAAACAAGGAGTGTTAAAATAGTGTTGAGGTTCTGATCCAGCGTCTGATGGATTTCAGAACACAAGTTGGAGCCCTTTTACACGACAAAATTAATCCACGTTATAAGGGATTTTAAAAAACCACTCCACTTTCAAGTGATTCTAGTTCAGTCGGCAAATGCGTTGGGGTAAATATTAGGGGAGGTTGACGCTGGTACGAGTTTAAATAGCGGCTAAATTTTTATTTCAGTAGATTAACTACTAATTAACTACCAGTTATCCTTGGTTATTAGATGGTTCGCCTGTGACTTGCTCACCCGTGGCTACAGGTACCGATTTAGATCGTAAATTAAACTAGAAAATTTGACTCACTGTAAATGACTGGATTACTGCGGGAATGCTCGTGATGGCTGAGCTTTCAAACTTTATCAATTTCACGCCCGCATTTAGGTAATATAAAATTAACTTTAGTTACTTCATACCCGCCTCAACGCGATACAAAATAAACGTTGGTTACTTACTTCATCATACACGCCTTGAGGTACGTAATAGAAAATAAATTACGCTGTCTAATCACTACAAGTTAGTAGTAATTAAAACAATAGCATTATATAAACAAAGAAAATTTAAGTAAAAAAAGAAAAACACGGTAATAGTTTAATGTGATCCCATCGTAGTATCCGGTGACTGCAGAAAAAGCCATTAAGTGGCCTCTAGACGAAAAATCACGTACTGTACCATCAGGGACGGGCAGAGGCCCCCGGGAGGGCAGGGACAACTTACTTTTTTCTGGGGACTTTTTTTTCGGGGGTGTTATTACCCTTTTTTGCCCCTCTTTGCATCCCTTTCTTAGATTGTACCGTTTTCTTCCCCTCTTTGCTGCACTTTTTTAACCGTTTTTGCCCCTTTTTTTTGCCCCACTACTCCAGCAAATATCAGCTGTTTTTTTTTTTGTTTTTTTTTTTTACAAAAAGGGGCACATTTTTTCAAATTTACCTGTAAGTCTTTACCCTGATTTTCAATCACATTTCTTGCTTTCCCTGAAATTTCCCTGAGATTTTGGCTCCATTTTCATTTTCCCTGAGATTTTCAGGTTCTCAGGTTTTCCAGGTTTTGTCTGAACTTTGCGGAACGTGGTTCACATTTCTTTTAAAATGCCCTGCACTGGTGACTGCTTTCCGGGAATCGCCTGATACCGAGTTCCAATTCATTTGTATCGAAAATTCGACGTCAGGCAGGTGTGCTTTCCTTGCCGTCAACAACCTGCGTGTTGTGTGTCTTCCTTTGCCGTCACTTATTTCCATTCGCCCAACGTTTGCTGCCCAATTTACGATGTGGGTCCAGTGGCCCCGACACTTTGCTGAGTTAGAGGATAATCTTTTTGGCCAAGTCCACTTCAAGCCATAACTGAAATTTACGGCTATTATGGCGCCGATTGGAGCAACGCGCCCGTAGGGAGGGCAAAGCCGAGACGGAAGCCGGCAGGGTCGCGTGCAAGCACGCACGCACGTCACAGCTAAAAAGAGGCTAAATTCTGTCTAGGAGAGAAGAGATCGGAAAAAAATCTGGAGACGAAGAATGTTCATTTTCTGATCATTTCGCGTTTAAGTCACGATGGTTCAATTCATAAATGCAGAGTGGTTACGACCACTTTTTTATATATTTTTACAACAAATATCTTAGCTTCATTGTCTCGAAGTAACAGTTTACATATAATTGGATACAAAGTCAGTTTCACGAATGCTTTGTTGCAACTTCCGTTTTTTACCCGGATTTTCATTTTTTTTCAGAGACTTTTGCCTTCTTTTATTTTTCAATGAGATTTCCTTGTTTTCCAGGTTTTGTCTGAACTCTGACCATGTTCAGTAAGAACACAAACCTTCTTCACCGACAATCTCAAGAAACAGTTAAGGACAAAGCTCCGATTCCTGATGTTTCACCACGATTATAGGTTCGGAAGTTGTCAAAAAACTTGAACAACCAGGAGCCAATCTTAGGCTTTGATTCAAAGTCGGTGACTGCCCAATATGTTTAAAAACAACACAATTTGCGGATCGGACACAAAATTGGACATTTTTTTAACAATAATTTCCCCGTTTTTTTCTGGGTTTTTCCTAAAATTTTCACGAGACTTTCGTCCTATTTCCATTTTTCCTGAGACTTTTCGTCCCATTTTCATTGGCTTAATATATTGTCTTTACAAACAATCAGGGGAAGAACACACCATGTATTCACTAATTACATTATATTCGCCCTATTCTTTCAAAATGTTCATTCGGTATTCGGCCGAAAAATGGTTCAAAGGTTTACGAAAAAATTGATCACCTTTCTCTTTTGAGTTATTCGGAACAACTTAAGATGCTTGGTCTTCCGTCCTTGACTTGGTATAAAGAGCGTGGTGGACTCATTCTCATGTTCAGAATCATTAGAGGTAGCAATTGTAAAAAAGATAATGTTTTCTTCCGACTGTTCGGTACTCTCGTTGTTACCCGAGGTCCTAGTAACAAATTATCACCACCCCGCATTATAACGCTGTGCGTAATTCTTTGGCTCATAGTTTACTTAACCTGTGGAATTCTCTGCCTAATCATGTTGTTGAGGCTAATTCTGTATTAGCTTTAAAAGGGGTCTTGATTTGTTTATACAAGAAGATTTACGGTACTATTACGATGACTGATGATCTTTACCATTACTGACTAATGTACGATATTATATTGTTTCATTTTGTGCTGGTATTTTTTTCCATTGGACTGGATTTCTTGTCGTTTTGCCCCGTTACCTTCCCATAAGGTAAGCTAGCGGCATGTTGCTGTTATACAAATAAATAAATAAAAAGTTATGCAATTTTTTTATTTTATTTAGGACGTTTGGCTACGAATTTCTCTTTTGTTAGTGACAAACTGTCTAAACATTCCTAAGAAAGGAAAACTTATCAGCGATTGCATAAATTTACTAAAAGGCGAATACAAAATTGTTCATTTTCAGTTTAATGCTCACGGTCAATGAGGTGAAACGAAGTTTTTACTACTAGCCTAAAATACTTACCTGTATTTTATATATGCTTTACAATATTGGAAATGCTACCCGTCCCAAACATGAATTTAATGCACTCTGGGTCCTTGCAACGGCGCTCCCTGGGGCCCGTGTCCACCGCTAGGTGGCGCCCCATTCCCGCTACTCCACACAGTTTTGTTTGGGACGCGATCAAGATCGGTCGCAGCTACTACGTTTCTGTAACATGGAAGTCATCGTTAACCCCAAAAAACGGGCGATCTGCCCTGGGAATGCGTCGGGTAAATGTTCGAACAAACTCTATCATCGTGATCCCCACCCACGGTGTCGCAGATGCAGGGTTTGTAACTTTGGTTCTTTCAAGTGTGCTGAATGGTGTGACACAACGGACCCGAAGATCGTGGCGGCCATCGAAGCTACGTGGGCCGATTCGGACCGTCGGCAGGATTTACGACGAAAAGAACGTGTGTTGGCAAAACAGGCGGCGAACAATCGTGCACTTATCGACCCAGATCAATTTTTGGTGACTGAAGTGGACTCTTGTGGTTCGGAAAACGTGGACGAAACGGTGGCGACCATCGGACAGGTCGCGGACACGTCCTTTGTTCGGCGGCTGCCCGGGACAGGCGACGCGCCCGGACAGGAAGTGAGCTTGGCTAACATGGTGGCGCGTATGGTGTCCGAGCAGATGGCAGCGCTAGAATCGACACGTAAGATGGAGTCGGAGGAGGTCGAACGTCGGCGTGCCCTCGAAACCCAAAAAGGTATTTTGGAAACTTTCGAAAGTTATTTTGGGACGAAGGAGTCGCCAAAATTACCGGTGGGACCTACCATGATCACGGGAGGACAGTCCAGTGCCCGACAACGTTCATTCACGCCGACGGGGTCGCCGCCACGGACTGCCGTAAGTGTTGGTTGTGATGCCGATGAATCGTCACCAAAACGGAGGAGATTGTTGGATACAGTACTCGGCATGGGTGCGGAGGCCGCGGGCAACGCCCAGCGGCCCCCCTCCCAAATGCCGCTGGGACCGTCCCGGACAAGCTCCGGGATGGAACCGGATAGAGCCGACCCGCAAGGACGGGCGGACGCGGGGGGACAGGGCGGCGTGCCGCCTTGGACCCGCTCCCAGTCCGGGACAGCGGACACGTGTTCCGGACAGGGCCAACCGGTGCAGAGACGGTCCGGGACACGGTCGGACACAGCGGAGAACTACACCTATGCGGACTATAGTACGCAGTGGGACAGTCGGTGGTCACATCACGGCGGACAGTGGTCCTGGCCTGGGTACGCAGGCTGGAGCGGACAGGTGGGTCCGGGACACACATCGACACCGCAGCCCGGTACTGGGTGGAATTTGCCCGCGATGCCGCCCCCCCCTCCCCCGCCCCCATTGTCGCTACAGGGAGGCGGACAGGACGCGGTTTTTTCGCCAGCGGCGCCACAGGGCAGCGACGCGAGGCAGCAGAGTGCAACGGAGAGCTCGGCGAATGCGAGCGCCGGCGTTGTGCTACCGCCGGAGGACCAAGCCAACCGGGGAGGGGACGGGGCGGTGTTCCACGTGCCGCTCGCCCCCGTGATTGTACCCACGGATGACAGCCAGGCTCCGTACGGGGACCTGGACCCCGGTGCGGACGGCTCAGCCAACGCCCAGGAAACAATAGAGTGGAAGTGGCTGGTGGAGGAAGTCTATGGATCATTACCAAGCCTATTTTGCCCCCGGGTTGTGGTTCCGGTAATTGCAGAAGGGGAACCACCGGCGACGTCATTCGTGAACATGGACAGAACTGTTAAACAACAGAATAATCTTCCGCAATCCCAAGTGCTGTTTCGCCAATTGCTCGTGAACGGGGGCACGTTACGGGACACGGGGAAGGTGCTATCAGCCGTCAACCCTCCCCCCCCCACCGGATCTGACGAAGGGGACCTTCTTTTTCTCGGCGGGGAACGCTGGTGCGTCAAGAGCGACACGCTACCGCACGTACGAGGAGACCGAGTACGTGGCGGCGGAGGCAAGGATGGACATGGGCTCAAACCTACAGCGCCCACAGTGGATTCGTGTGGCGCCCGCACAATTTGAAGAGGACGAAAGAGTGATTCGGGCGAGTCTGCGCGCGAACTCCACGTCGGACATGGCCTACGCGGCGGCGACGGCCAAGTTGAAGGAGTACCTCGCGTCGGACCCCGAGGACAGAGACCTGGTGGCCATCGACGAGGCGATTAAACTTATGCGTAAGGGTTCCGAGTTCCACACGGACGCCATTAACTGGGGAACTCGGGCGCTGTTCAACTCGGTGCTGCATAGGAGGGATGGATATCTCGCAAGTGCTCCGGCGGGTGTGTGTAAGGATGCGCTCAAGGACTTACGGTTGCTCCCGATTCATAGGTCTCGTTGGCTGTTCAACGGACAACTCCTCACAGTGGCTCCGGAGCTTAGGGAGAAGGTTAAAGCACCTGTTTCTCATGGTAGGAGTAGAGCAGCCCATAGAGGAGCGGGAGGAAACAGGCAGCCTTTTCGGGAAACCCACCACCCTGGAGGCCAGGGCCAATCGAAGATGGGCCAGAGTGCAGGCGGTCAACCACAAAGCCAGACTGGGACTGGTAAACCACCTAGAGGCCGAGGACACACAGGGAGGGGTGTCTTCCCCCGAAGCCGCGGAGGAGGTCGTAGGCCCCCAGCTTCTGGACATTGACAAGGTTCTGGCGCAATCTCCTCAGCCCCCCCCCACGGGGACGGGTAGGGGGCAGGATATCGCGCCATTGCGACGCATGGGAACGCATCACGGCAGATCCGTTCGTGGTGGCCGTCGTAAAGTGGGGTTATATCCCAAACTTTACTTCGGTGCCACCACTAAGAAGAGACCCGCCACACTGGTTACTCCGGAGGCCCGAGCCACCAGAATTAGTGGCGGAAGTGATGTCGCTTGTGGAGAAAGGAGCGTTGGTGGTGGCTCCGAGGGACACCTTGGGGTTCTTCAGCCCGGCGAGGGTGATCCCGAAGAGGAACGGGGGGATGCGGTTAATTTTCAACCTGCGCCACCTCAACAGGTTCATCACAACAGAACACTTCAAGATGGAGACGTTGGAGTCCATCAGGGAGGCATTTCAGCCGGGGGACTTCTCGACATCAATCGATTTAGAGGATGCCTATCTACATGTGCCGCTACACAAGAGTGTTCATCACCTGTTCCGATTAGTGTGCCGAGGGAAGGTCTACCAATTTGTGGTCCTTCCCTTCGGATTGTGCTCAGCCCCTCACGTTTTTACAGTGCTAATGAAGCCAGTGCTCGCGATACTTCATCGGGCGCTGATCTACGCGCATGCATACCTGGACGACTGGTGCCTGAGGAACCAAGACGCAGCCGCGTTGTCCCGGGACACGGCAAGGTGTGTGCGGCTTATGACGATGTTAGGCCTGGGTGTGAATGTGAAGAAATCCTGTTTGGTCCCGGAACAGTACTTCGAGTTCCTGGGGGCTTGGTTCGACACGAAGGATTTCTCCATTCGACCGTCCGAGGACAGGGTACACCAGGTAGCGGCAGCAGCGGAGAGCCTCCTGCAGCTACGACAGATTTCCGCGCGGGAGTTGTCCAGGACGATCGGCAGAATGGACTCGTGCGCGTCTCTAGTCCCAAGAGGTTCGTGGAGAGTACGCCCACTGCACTGGCTGCGGAAATTGGAATGGGTACCGAGGGTCTCATGGGAGGACCTCATTTCCCTGGACAGAGCCCCTGTAGAGGCTATAACGTGGTGGACGGAGGCCCGCAATCTGCAGGAAGGGGTACCGATCCACACGCCAGCGTCGGACTGGCTTCTGATCACGGACGCATCCTCCTCGGGGTGGGGTGCGACCGTGGGAGAAGAACAGGCGGCGGGCCTGTGGTTGCCAGAGGAGTGCAACCTTCACATCAATGTGCTGGAGCTACGTGCCGTGTGGAACAGTCTACTAGTGTGGGCACACAGACTCCGGGATTCTTCTGTGACAGTCCTGTCGGACAACACAGCGGCGGTGTCCTACCTACGGAGGGGAGGTGGGACGAAGTCGGGATCACTGTTCGTGGAAGTGCACAGGATCTTCACGCTCTGCGAGGAGTTCAACATCATGTTGGCCCCACGACATATCGCGGGCAGCATGAACGTGTTGGCAGACGAGCTCTCCAGGGTAGGCAGGGTACCCACGACGGAATGGCGCCTCCACCCGGAGGTATGCCATCAGATATTCCAAGAGTGGGGAACTCCGACGGTGGACTTCTTCGCGACACGTGCGAATACACAGCTACCACTCTTTGCCTCCCCGTATCCGGACAGTCGGGCGATGGCGACGGATGGACTGAGTTTGGAGTGGAACAACGTGTTCGGGTATCTGTTCCCACCCTTCAGGCTGATCCAGAAAGTGTTGACCAAAGCGAAAGAGTCGACGGGGTCCTTCATTCTCATAGCCCCGTGGTGGGAGGCCTCCCCGTGGTTCGTGGAACTGTGGAAAATGAAGAAGAGGGACCCGATCGAGCTGCCTCGACGAGCAGACATCCTCTCGCAGCACGCGGGGACGACGCTAAACCACAACCCGGCAATCCTACACCTTCACGCGTGGAGGTTGTGAAGGGTATGCTGACGTCGAGTGGATTCTCACGAAGCACGGCGGAAGTTATGGTGGAGAACATTCGTCAATCATCTCAAACAATTTACGAGGGTAAATGGCGCGGATGGGTTGACTGGTGTAAATCCCATCAAGTGAGAAGTTTGGATCCGTCGCCTCAGCAAGTATGTGAATTCCTGAACTCCTTGTTTGCTCAGGGACTGGCCCCTAGCACCATCAAGGGGTATAGGGCAGCTATTAACTCGGTCCTGGCGCTGGCAGGGAAAAGCGACGTGACGGAAAGTGCGAGTGTGGCCAGGATCATCCAATCCTTCAGTGTGCTCCGGCCAAGAACTAGAAAGCTCTACCCGAGTTGGGACCTCACGGAAGTGCTCCACAACCTCGCTGGGGCGCCCTACGAGCCCCTGAACGAAGCGTCCTGGGAGCATCTCTCCAGGAAAGCAGTATTCCTTCTGGCACTGGCGTCGGCGGCTAGGCAGGGCGAGCTGGCCGCGCTGGCCAGGGACCGAGATTTTCTGCGTGCGTCGCCAAATTGGACTCGAATCACGCTACTTACACACGCAGAATTCCGAGCAAAGAACTCAACACCTGAGGAAGCGCCGACGCCGTTAGTTGTAAACGCGTTGGCGCCTCTACTGGAGGCGGGATGCCCGGATCGCCTTCATTGCCCGGTCAGGGCGTTGAAGTTCTACCTGGCTAGGACTAAGCCAGTGGTGGAGGTGAAAGGCCTTCGGAACACCAGGGGATGGACCCCACTGTTCGTGAAGT
>JAHWFP010221965.1:0-14848 GCA_023313725.1 Lithobius niger | reverse complement strand
CTTCCATTCTGGCGATGGATAACGACCAATCCAAATTCCAAATCTTAGTTTATTAATGTTAGCGTGGGCGTATATTTTGTTGCGTGGAAAGGGTTCCATCGAGCGACTCTTTACCCACTCTATTGACCCTCTTCTGCATCTGTAACCCGCTCAATTTCTAAACCAAAGAATGCCTGTAAGTTTGTCGAGTAGTTTTGATAGCATGAAGCTGTGTAGTTGCAGTAAACATTGATGGGTCGTTATGGCTGAGTGGGGAGAGTACTCACGTAGTGGCTTGAGTCATGGCGATCAGACCTCCATTGCCATTTGGAAAGGAAACCACGCCCAAGTCCTCAGGTCTATTTATCAGAGTAGTGTCACAAGCTGTCCCATTCTTTTAGTAAACTGTTTCTTACCGTGTTATGATTGTAGGTTGCCAGCTCGAATTTCCCTACGGTTTTTTAATTTGTCTTAATTGTTCATTTCTTACGCTTGAATGAAAGAAGAAAATTCGCCTTCGGAACCAAAAAAAAAAAAACACCTACAAAACACAACTGAGTAAAACTTAAACAAAAAACAAAGTTTACTCTTCCCACCTCACTCCGCGGTTAGACTAGATTAGTTTCTACCAAATTACGTATTCTTACGCCGTCTTGGTCTTTAGCCTTAAAAACTTAAAACTCTAATCACCTTCTTCAAACAGCACTACATCAAACTCGCAAATAAATGACTTGACTAAAAAATTGCGAACTAGAAGAATGCGAATTTTCTTCTCCCTACCCCCGACACGGATGTCATCGTAGTCGCCTCCCGCCCCAACTCATATCAGACATCTCGCCCACCCCCGCCGCCCTCCCCCGCCTTCATTATTATTCATCCCAGCTTTGGGCTCATTAATTGATTCCTCTTTATCTAGCGTTCACGCGTGGGTAGGCGCGTCCCAAGTCCCCCATGCGTCAGCGAAAAGATTATCGTCAACCCTTTCAAGAAGAGACTCGTTCCCTCTCTCTTTCTATCGCCACTTTCTTCGTCTTTCCCTTCATCTAACGACTTTTTCTTCCCATAGATTTCAACCTAAAACTGAACGGTTTAGTACCAAAATAACTTGTGGCCCTCCCAAAATACCGGAAAATGCAAGGCCAGTTCAAACACTGGTCATCAGAGAGTGTACAGACTCGTGTATTTAGAAATGTACCGTAAGCTCCAATGAATCCTTACGGAAGGAGACCTCGAGAGGAAGGAACTCTTGTTGGATTCTCCATTCCACCTCAGCCAGTGTCGGACTGGGCAGCCCGGCAACCATGAGCTCCCCGGGAAATCCTTGTTTAAAAACAGTTTTTTTTTTTTAACTTAAATAGTATTTCGTATGAAAATTGCATTTCTAAGTTGCACGAAAACATTTCACATTCACACTAATTTCTTTAAAATACGCTTGGTTCCTGCCCCCCCCCCCGGCGGGCGGGCCCCCGCCTCTACTACAGGAGGCCCTTGTCAAAACAGAAAGAATATTTTGTTTTGGAAAAATTTGAAACGAATTCATACGAAAATTGCACCCCTAAATGGCAGCCGGAAAAACGTTTCAAATTCACACAGATTTCTATAGAAGTAAGTTAGCTTTCAGGAATCCGCCACGGATATCACTGGGGCGTCCCCAGGACCCCTCACCGAGTTGACTATTGCCCCCACCCGTCCCCCCACTACAGGAGGCCCTTGTTTGAAAAAAACAATTTTGAAAAATTGAAACGAATTTGTATGAAAATTGCATCTTTAAGTGCAAAAAAAGATTTCAAATTCACGTTGATTTCTTTAAAAAATCTAGCTTCCCTGCCACGGACCCTACTGGGGAAGCTTACAGCGCTCCCCCAGACCTTTTTGCCGAGTCCCCCCTCCCCGCCTTTCCCCCAACGAGATGGCCTGACGCCCCTGCAAACATTCCCCGGGGAGGCCCGATCCCACCCAATCCGACCTTCCCTTAACTTTTCTAGATAGAGAATTCTTTGAAGGACTTGAAGATTACCTTATGGCCAACTTAAAAATCTTAAGCTTCCGTTTGGCGGGAATCAAGTCAAAATAAGTAGAACAACTTTCTGAAACGTGTCTTTTGCATTTTTAAAAATCTACGAAACCACTAAATGAAGGAACATCGTCTTCCAGATCAACTGTAATTTTAATGCATGCGAGAAGCCAACCTTTTTCAATTTAAAGGGTTCATCTAAAAGGTACCTCCACACTTTTTTGTACCAAAGTGTGACTGAAGAATGAAGTGTCATTCGGAAAATAATCGTGAGATTGCTTCATTGTCGCCAGACGCCTGTAAGCATTTAACCCCGAAATCAACGCGCTCCCCTCCCCCAACCCCCAAAAGAAAATCCCTAAAAAAAATTCTTTTTCAATATTCCTTGGAAAAAAGGTTTCCCCGTAAAAATAATCACGAAAATAAGTACTGAAACAGCATACGGAAAAAGACAATTCTGCAATAGCTCCGTTGTTACGTGAAAGGGTGGTTTCGGATTTGCGACCTTACATAAAAAATTACTAATCTTAAATCGGGTTAAAAAAATCATGTTAAAAGATACAAAAAAAATCACCAAGGCATAAACAAATATTCTACTTTGCATAGTGCTAAAGAAACAAAACATTCAGTTTGTTACTTAAAATAATTAAATACAACACAATCGGTAAGGTCAAGTTACCCCATCTGTGCACCTACACCTGCATGTCCACGTGACAAAATCGGCAAACCACAAACCAAAGCCGCCCCCCCCCCCCCCTCCCGTCTGTAACGCTGCTGCATGCAATAATTCTTTAGTTTAGAGTAATCGACATAATGATAAGAGGATAACACGGAAGTAAAACCAATAAATCCGCCACGCTAGAATTACCCCCACATTTGTTGTCACTCCCATTTTTTCCCTACGTAAGTGTTTAGTAGGCCAAAACTCTACTTGTTTTGACACCGAGGGTACACGGAGGTCTCTAGTCGCTTTACCTTACGTCGACTTGAACTCACGTCGGTTTATAAGAGGTGGTTACACGGACATTCAAATTGGAGTGAGTTAAAACGACAGCGCATACACGGTAGTTTCTGCTAAGTCGATGTAGCGTCGCGTTTATTTAATGCCCCACCAACCGAACCCCTCTCTATTCCCATGTCCCCATTCAACTAGCTGAGCTTTCGACTTCGTTTTAAGGAAGTGACATGTTCCCCCTAGCTTAGCGACGTTTATGCACACTCGTTTCAACCAATCAAAGGAAAGCAGTCCTTAGAGTGACGTAGAAAATACGTTTAGGTGGGTACACGTAGGTTATTAAAGCGCTTTAGCTCCTTACGTCGACGTAACGAGGTGGCTTGAGATAAAGCGGATTAAAAGTGGTTTTAGGTGGTTACACGGACGTTCTTAAAGCGCTCTAAGCACTACATCGACGTAGGTTAAGTCGACTTAAGATAAAGCGACGTAAGAAACCTCCGTGTACCCTCGGTCATATGAGTTAACTTCGACAACACTTTTCTAATATTGTTGCAGCTACCTTTGTTTTCTATTGCTTGTAAACTTTATTTAACTTTTCTTTTACATGTGTTCTTCATCATGCAGCGTTGGATTATGAAAACCACATTTTCTATTATTATTACATTTTATATCCATTTTTCGAGTACGTTAGTTTTGTTTTCTTGTTTTCTTGCGGCCCGTACCCAATCATCCGAGCTGGCATCAGCTTTTCTGGTGCGGGGATACGTCACTTTCGATAACTTGTTTTTCTTTGTAAGTTGTACTGAAATAAACTAATCACCATTGTTAAAACAATTGTTTAAATAGTGACGCATTAACCTATTTTTGGGGAAACCAGGAAACTGCTACAACGAATCAAAATACACGCTAGTGTAGTACTCATAACGTTACTACCTAAACTTGTCACTTTAATACTTCCTGGAACGACTAAAAGATAATTTATTGTGAAGTATCTTACACCAGGATTCCCACGCTAGCCCCTTAAAAAATTCCCTGACTTTCCCAGGTTTCCCAGGCAAAAAAATAAATTTTTCCCAGACATTTGCCCACAAAACGGAAAGAACAAAAAAAGATTGTATTTAATACGTAGTCTATAACGGATTGTATTTCTCTGGAAGTACTTCAGCACTGCAATTTCCCCATCATTTGTCTGAAACTACTTTGATACATCACTCAATAACTTTACCTTCTTTTCTTAACTTTCTCCTCTTGACTGCAATTTCCTTACTATTTATTTTGTGATTGCGAATTTCGAACTGGGGTGCCTTTGAAATACTTCATTATTTCTGTTCGCCTAAATCCTTGACCTTCCGCAACTTTCGAAAATGTTGAAGCGCACACCTCTATCACGCATTGCAACAGCGATCTCTATTATAGAATCAAAAGCAGTAACCATCACAATTGCCGGTTAAAAATGTGTTAGCTTTTAGGCCGAGTTTTAGATTTTAGTCCTAATTGTCAGCTTTTACGCCTAATTTTTACCTGCAGTTTTTATTTTGTAAATGGCAGCTAATGGAGAATTGGGTTCGAGAGCATTCCTATTCATTTATGCAACACGGTGTCGAAACAGCTTTTAGGCCTAATTTTTTTTTCCTGACGTGTTAATTTCGTAAATGACTTCGCATATCCTTAGACTTTCCCAGGTTTCCCCTGATTTACCCGGTATCCCAGGCTTCCCAGAGTGTGTGGGAACTCCGGGAATTTTTAAACCCGGTTTGAGTTGAGTTGATTCGTCATTGCAGAAATTCTACGTCGTAACTCAAATGGTGTTTCGGAGCCCGTTAATCACTACCCTAATTATCAAACGCCAACCCCCCCCCCCCCCCCCCGCCTCCCGGAACCCTCTTTCCTACAGTTCTCACACGAATCGTGATCGCGTTATCTGACAGGTTTCAACCAAACTCCTAAACGACTTAATGTGATTGTTCGTGTTTCTCCAGGTGGATTAGCCCTTCGGTTTTCCATTTAGCCGCCAACCTGTCTTTCAGTTTGTCTGTTAGTTAGTTAGCAGTCGTTACTGTAGATTGCAAATCAACCCTTTGAATTAGACGATTGCCTGATCGTTAATCCATTTTAGCTCAACATCTTTTGTAAATGGCAAATTATCTGATTTGTTCATGTTTTGAGCCAAGTACAGCGAAATTAAGGGCGCATTTACACACCGAGCCTTCTCGCTCGCCGAACGCTATTTGCTTGTCAACCGTTATTTATTTACGATTGGGTTCCAGTTTCAACGAAATGAATGCGGCAATTAAAAAAAAATGAAATATATTATAAATAACACATGTATAAATAAAAAAGTGCAACATTAATTTTAAACATTGCCACAGCCTACAACATTGTTGTCATTTCACGCTATGTCCAAGATTTGCTATTCTCGCTCAAAGAACAGCTTCTAGCAGTGACCAGACGACGGTAGAATAAATAGCAGCTCGCAGCGAGATTTCAATCTCGAACATGGCGTGCATTTCAGGGTTATCGAATCGAAAACAAACCATCGAATGCCGGCATTCAGAAATCAGTCCGCCATCTTGTACTGCAGTAAAAATTGTTTCCTCGTTGTCGTAAATCGACGCTGTCATGTTGCACGCATAGTACTTCGTGTCACGAGGCCTGATCGAGGAGAGGATCTGTGTCCGCGTCGTTGCCAAGGTTACTACGTATAGACAACTCGAAAAACCGCATGCTCCGGTAAAAGCGATAAGCAGCCAAAAGATTTAGTATAAACCTAGTAAAAACTGGTGAGAGAGAAATTTGACGCTGTGAATCGTTGCATAAACGCACCCTTACGCAATGACTCGCTTTTGCATTCTCGCAGCTAGAAGCTGAAAATTATATGAAATTCCAAGATGGCGACGGTTTTAGCTCGCAACGAAAACAGTCAGTAATGAAAGTTCAGTGACTGGCAAAATTGTTTCGTCACGAGGAATCCTTTACCTTATTGTCACGGATTATAAGACTACAAGCATTTTCTCAAACGATATGGGATTTAGGTCATCCACGTAGCGTTGTTACCATGGCAACGACCATCGCGACTAAATTCTATCTGCGAGAATGCAAAGGCGAGTCGTTGTGTGAACGCGCCCTAAGAGTACAATTTGCTCGAAATCGCACCACCAACTAAATACCCAGCCAGGTCGACAAACAAATTTGGAATTGGAACGGCACGCGCTTCGAAACGCCTTATATTTCTCAAATCCTCTATCTAGCATTATGAAACTTTAATTGTCTACAAATGTCTATGACTTCGGCCAACAAAAATTCTTTAGCCTTCAATGCAGCGGAATTAGGAAGACAATAGGAAAGACTTTGTCCGTCCATCTGTTGCCTTTTACAGTGGTAATCAAGTGGACTTTAAAAACCACGGCAAATTTAAATACCGTTCCTTCCTTACAGCTAATAGGTTTCTCGACGTAACTCAATGAAGTATTTGATCGTCGCATTTAACCACTAACGGAAGACATGCCAAAAAACCGAAACGACACACATTAGCTTCATTTAGAAAAGTCTCGACACCGTATTGCCTGAACGAACAGGCCTAATCTAGAACCCAATTCTCCTTTGGCTGCTACTTACGAAATTTAAACGACAGATCAAAAAATTAGGCCTAATATCAGTCTCGACACTGTGTTGCATAAACGAATAGACCTACTCTCGAACCCAATTCTCCCTTAACTGCTACTTACGAAATTAAAACGGCAGGTAAAAAGTAGGCCTAATAGCTGACAATTACACCTAAAATCTAAAACTAGACCTAAAAGCTAACACTTTTTTAACCAGCAATTGTGATGATTTCTTCTTTCAGATTATATAATACAGATCGCTGTTGCAGTGCGTGGTAGAGGTGTGCGCCTCAATGTTTTCGAAAGTGGCGGAAGTGTACAGAGGTAGTCGCTGTAGCCACTTGTTTGAAATTGAAATCTCAATCACGTCTTTGCTGGGCCGCGCGCACATTTCGAGCACGTTCCTTAACACACCTGAAAGCTCATCGCGGTCACCACAACCCATCAAATTCATTTCTAAACGCACCCTGAATTTTGCGATCCCTCACCGCAACCTCACCAGCGAAGCATCGAACTTACGGATTCCAAGATACGGGACTTTCACCCTGATCAGTGCTCAAAGAAATTGTTGGGCAAAAAAATCAACCTTATAACCTTAATATCGCAAGTCTAACAAAACCAGGACTCACTGCAAGTATAAAACTTCGTTGCGATCGGATTCGACTTGACTTGGGTTGTTATTACGTCAAATTTTCTTTTCGTTTTTCGGAAGCAGTATTGGCCCAAGCTTCCTCCGCCTTTTCCTTTTCCCGGGCGGATGCAGCTTAAGACAACGAAGACGACGTTATTGTTGTTTGGCGACTGCACCAAAAGTCAACAGTCAAGTGATGGAAAACAAAAAGGGATGGAGGCCTTTCCTTCAGAGAAATGGACTCTCCGGGGAACAGAAAAAGGGGGGAAAAAAGGGTGAACCGTCTTCGAGGAGGAGAACAAACAAACCAAAAATAGAAGGGAAACGCAGCGTTTTCCTTTTATGAAACGAAAACAAAACGGCCAAAACAGTAATTAAGCGTGGACGGAAGCATAACGCAAGGCTGCCTTGAGCCAATGCGGTTCCTAGAGCAATACCGTGCGTGGAAATTCCACAGGACGGTGAATGGTATCAAAGAACACCGCCCAGATAGGGTACTACGCGCTCAGCTCAAGCCCATGTATAATTAGAACAACAGTCATTGGAAATACGCGGGCATGCGCAGTGAGTATGACGAGAAGCCGCGTAGCAACATCTACACAACAAGTCAGATAAACGACGTTCATGACTGGATTCAAACACCATGATGGAAGATGGTTATAGTCTTCTGAACAGCGCGGACTATATACGTCCGTCGCCTTTTTCGGTGGTACTCAAGTGGGCTTAAAAAAATCACGGCAAATTAAAACATCGTTGCTGCCTTGTAGCTAATAAGCTTTCTCGACGTAACTCAATGAAATAATAACATGATCCTCGTATTTAACCACTACAGGAATACTTGTAACCATTAAAAAAAAGGTGGCTTAGTTAACGACACACATTAGCTTCATTTAGAATAGTCTCGACACCGTGTTGCATGGATGAATACGCTTAATCTCGAACCCAATTTCTCCATTTACTGCTACTTATACGAAATTAAAACGGTACGTACAAATTAGGCCTAAAAGCTGACAATTACGCCTAAAATCTAAAACTGGGACTAAAACCTAACGCATTTTTAACCGGCAACATTATAATGGTTACTGCGTTTACCTGCCAAGTTACATGCAATTGGCATGGACCAGCTTATAAATGGGATCTTTCTGGTAGAAAACAATGTGTTCGTGTTAAAAGTCAAACATCTTCTTTTCTCAGTGTTCAATCTGGTGTTCCAAAGGGCTCTATTCTGGGCCCTTTATTGTTTGCCGTTTTCCTTAACGACTTGCCTAACCGCATTGTTAATTCTACCCATCACATGTTTGCTGTTGACGCCCAGTTAGGTTAGGTATTCTTCCCACTTGATAATGCTAACTCTCGTGCCGAACTTAATCCTGATCCTTCTAATGTCAATAATTGATCTATGGCTAATGGAATGGCACTAATGCTAATCAGTGCCAGCACATCATTGTTGGATCACAGCAGCTTTTTCAAAAATATCATATTTATATCTCAGTCATTATGATACCCCAAAACAAAACTTGTTAAGGATTCCTGCCAAGCTTTACGGCCGTGTGAAGTCGTGATATCAAGCGCCAAGCTCTTTCGCCAAGCTAATCCCACTGAGTAATAGTTCGAAGGTTAAATGAAATGTATGAAAATTGCTTACAGCGCAGTTTTCAATTATTTCATTTAACGTTTTAAGTATCAGTCGGTGGGATTAGCTTGGCGAAAGACCTTGGCGTTTGATATCACGACTTCACCCGGCCGAAAAGCTTGGCGGGAATCCTTAACAAGTTTTGTTTTGGGGTAGATATCAGTAATTTTTGGTTCAAATTGATGAAATCCATTTTTTCTTAGTAATTATGAAATGGAAATGCCAATCTAGTTTTGGGGTCCATTTCTTTTTTTTCTTTTTTTGTTTGGTTTCGTTAGATTTTGAGGACAGCAGTCACCTTTTTTCATTTGATTAGCATTTTTATTAGTATTGCAGTATCTCCTTGCATGAATTTCTTTGTCAGTTTGGCATTGTTGCACAAAAACAATGTTTAAAACAATGTAAACCAATCAATTTGGACCTTTGGAGCTCCCTAACTCCTGAACCACTTGACCAATTAGAAAGGTCCTTATGAAAAGGGCACACCTCCAGAGCAATACCTGTAAAATGAGCTAAGAACCAGCTTTATTTACCGCATGGAAGAATTTATTTTCGTGATACAAAAAAAGAGTTACTAGTAGTAGTTAGTAGTTAGGCAAATATCAATGTTATTCACGTCGTTTTTTCAACAAGAAAACGTTAAGCTGTATCCTTAATAGGGACTTTTATGTTGTCAGGCGACCAAAGTCTCCCGATTAAACAAGTTTCAGCCTTTTCTGTCGCATAGTTATTTATCCTCAGATGGCTGAAAACAGCCAAACTACCTTTCCAGTAAAGACACAACGTGTCTAGTAGTCGCCATGCTCCTATATACATATTATCTTGATGTTATCATTTATCTTGGCGGGCGACACACTAGCGTGTGTCTTGATTCTATTTCTGTTGATAACATTACCTACTAGAAACCTAGGTGTCATCTTCGATCAGTACCTAACTTGGGAGTCGCATATTCATGCTCAATGTCGTGCTGCCATGCAAAAGATGAGATTTCTTTCCAAGTTTAAACATTTTCTGAGCATCAGGAACAAAGTTAACTTGCCTCTACTTCAGTTATTCCATTGTTGAATTACTGCGATTCAGTTTATTTTAACACCACTAAATCCTTCCTCAGTCAGTCTCCGAGGTCTAAAATGCGTGTATTCGATTCATTTTTAATCTTGAAAAGTTTGAGGGTGTAAGAGACTATCTTAAAATTATCAAGGTGCTCCCCATGGCTCAGAGACGTTCTTTGCATCTCTTACTATTATGGAAAAGTCTCCGCATCCCAAAGAACCATTATTTAATTCTGCACTGGCTGATCAGTTATCCAACAAAATTTAGTCATGCCGCCCCTTCACTCCCCCTCGCTGTCGCACTACTAAATACCAAATGTCGTTTCTGGTTCAAAGCATGAAGTTGTGGAATGATTAAATTGCCAGAAGCCATTAAAACTTGTTCCAGGTGTTGGAGCTTTCAAAGCTCAATTATTCCGTCACTTGTTTAATTCATAACTTGGCCACTATCACTTTCCCACTCTTTTCCTTCCCTTCTTTTATTTTCCCTCCCCCACCCCAACCCCCACAACCTCATTGTGCATTTGTGCATTTAGTTTTTGTTCCTGTCTGCTGACATTGTAATTGTATGTTTCGGGTGAGGTGTCAGAATGGGCCCAGTGCCTGAACCTCGCCCTTTGTGGCACAATCAATTTTCATCGCCTGATTTTGTTGATCACATGTACTTTCACTTGCTACAATAAAGTTTATTATTATTATTCTAAAGGAAACAAGAGTACAAACGAACTTTACTAACAACTTAACAAATCTTAATGTACGACAAGCAATTCTGTCTGTATACGCTTATCACACGGTTCTGCTTGAATTTGATCAGATGCAAAAGTCAACAGATACACCCTGATCAGAAGCAATTCGACATAGGCACCTTCTCCAATTAACAACTTAACACAAAAAAAAAATCCACAAAAGGTTACTTTTGGAACGGCACACGAACGGTAAACAAGTTTGTTTTGAGCGGCAAACAGTTGTAATCCAGGTGGGCCAAACTGTTGGTATCAGCATCAGAGCTATTTTATACCAAAACCGAATAAATTTGTGGACACGGCATTAAACCCTAAGCCCTCTATTACGAGAGGTGAGGGAAATGTTATCAGCAAGTTCCAGTCTAAGCGGACGACGTCGAGGTGGCCCCGAGAGAGGATGGTTGGAGGGAGGGGGGGGGGTTAATCGATTCAATCAATTCTAAGAAGGACTTATCTGTGTCCCGGTTGAGTGATCGAACAGCCAATTATTAATGGTCTTCCACGTTCCGACCGACGAGACGCCATTTTGACAACTTCTAGTTTTCATTACGGAATCTGTAGCTGGAGAGTTCGTAATTGGTATGATCAGAGTCAGCACGTCTGTAAAAGTATATGAACGATTTATTTATATGTGTAATTATTTTTACGTTTTTAATCATGCAAAATATTAAAATTAAAAAAGGATGGTCCCTTACTGCGATCAACTTTTCAACTCGAGTGCTCGAATGGCAATTAAAACGATTTTATCAAGCGATTTTTGACGATTTTTTTTATTAAAGGCACAATCAGCCTGCCTTATAACAGCCTCGCGCAGATGCCATCCGCGCATGTTATTATCGCACCGTTTCACGAAACTCGTCGTAGTAATACAAGACCAAACAGCATCAACGCAACAATTGTGTCGTCACAAACTGGAAAGATTTTCGTATTTTAAAATCACACTTTACAATTTTTTAGACAAGTATCTTATAATTTTTATTCGGCGATCTATTGGCGTAAATAATTTTAAATTTTTGCCGCATTAATCTTTCAGACTTTTGATCTCATGGTAATTATTAGCAAACGATTGAAAATTAGTACATGCACACACACAGATGAAACGTCATGCTTATCGTAAGCGCGCAAAGGATCGTATAATCGCATCGTATAATGCCATTAAATTAATTCCCAAGATTCAACAGAAAATCTCCTAGACGACACATTTTAAAACGGATTTTTAGCAAGGGATTGATTAACGGTAAGTAAAAATAACTTTTGGGCCGTACTTGATGTGGAAAATAGAGCAAAATGGCATTGGGAAGAATGTACCTTAAGGCATCCAAAGAAAACGGCGTTTACAACGTCACTGTCAGGGAGCGCGTTTGCGCAACGCGACGCAACGCCTTTTCCCAGCGGGAAGCTACAAACCACTTAAAATTCCAACATGACGACGGTTTTAGCTCTGCGGCTCGTAACGAAAAGTCAAGTTGTGAGTTGAGAAGCGATTGGGATTCGTCAGGAGGAATTCTTTATCTTATTATCACGGATTATAAGACTGCAAGCATTTACTCAGCTGACATTAGCTGACAATTACGTTGTGCATTAAAGGCTATGGACTTTTCTAGGATTTTGAGTAGGTATTGTCTGCCTTGCTACAAAGAGGACCCCCTCTGATTGGTTGCACGATATCGACCAGAATGGAAAGAGCATCACAACTTTACTTCTTACTCAAAGTCAAGAAAAATATCGTTTGGCCTGTATCCGCCTTTAATTCTACTCAATCGGCCTCCATCAACAAGAAAGAGGAGAGACCCCTCTGGCACCCTAACATGCTATTGTTTTTCGTCTTGTAACGCCTTATGTTTCCAAAAACCCAAATCTTCTCGGCATTAAGAGCAGAAACAAGACAGGGACCGCCCAAGGCGCGCGCAAACCCCATCATCTCAGCAGACGCGCCTGGCCGGAAATGAAGAACAGGCCATCAATGGCGGCCGTAGAGCAGCGCCCCAGCGGCCAGTTCACGTGCTTCCGTCCGCCTAGCCTGGAGCAGCTAGTCGATGTCCACGTGCGGCCGTGTTTCCTGACGGCCCCTTTCCCTTATCACGCGCCGAGATAGCCTCTGTCCCTCAGGCCCTTTCACTAACTTCAGTCAAGCGAGGGAAAGGTCGGCTTGCGTGAATCGGGCCAAGCGACCGGGGGTTGGGGGATACTCTTAAATGACCAATCCTTGGAGACCAAAAAGGGCCAAGACGACAGGTTCACCTTGCATTGACCGGCAAAGCAAACAAGGTGCACCTCTTCATCTTAGGCCACGTCGTGGACCTTGTGAATACACGACTGGTTCGTTAAAAATTGACGCAACGAAGTCAACCCATCTAAGGTTGCTACAGCTAAGCTGAGAATTGGTCAAATCTGTGCGTGATGTCTGCAACCACTATTAAAGGGACACCCGGCCTGCCTTATAACCTTCCGCCTGCCTTATAACAGCTCGCGCTGATCGCCTTCCGTGTATATAGAACACCAAGGTCATCTGAGGTAGTATAGCTCTGTTCTTCGCAGCGAAGAACGAAGCTACTGTCTCATTTGGCATTGTGACGAATAGACGAACCAGCACGAACGCATTAATCGTGTCGTCACAAACCGGAATGATTCTCGTATTTTAACATCACAATTTATAATTTTCTAGGCTAGTGTCTTATAATTTTGCTTCAGCGATCTTTTGGAATAATTAATTTTAATGTTTAACGCATTACGCTTTTAGATTTTTGATCTCATGGTAATTATTAGCAAATTAGTACATGCACACACTTCCATGAAATGTCAAGATTATTGTAAGTGCGCAATACATGATATACTGCGGGACGCAGTAAATAAAGTTAACAATTATTCAACAGAAAATTTACTAGATGCCACTTTTTAAAGCGGATTTTTACCAAGGGATCGACTAACGGTAAGGAAATAGATCTTTGCGGCCATACTCTTAATGTGGAGGATCGAGAAAAATGGCGCTGGGAGGAATGTCGTTTTAAGAGAACGGTCGAGAGGTCCGATAAGGGCTCTCAGATTTCAGATTTGCAAATCTATGTGAAATCTACAAATCCAAGTGAAATCATTGCAATACTTCAAATCTCTGTAAATCCTGCAAATCATAACAAATCAACACGAAATCTGCAAATCTGCGAATCCAAGTGAAATCTGAAAAACATTGTAGATCTGCTGATCCGGCAAATCATAACAAATCAGTGCAAATCAACACGAAATTTGCAAATTTGCTTGCAAACCCAGTAAAATATGCAAATCCGCACAAATCACTGCAAATCAGCAAATTTAAATAAAATCTGCAAATCCGCAAATCCAATCGAAATCTAGCAAAATCTGCGTGCAAATCTTGCAAATCCGTACAACTCGGGGAAATCTGCGTAAATCCCTGCAAATCCTTACAAATATACACAAATCATTGCAAATCTGAACAAATCCCTGCAAATCCTTCCAAGTCAATACAAATCTAATGCAAATCTGCAAACGTAATGTAGTGATTTCGTATTTGCCGATCTCGTACGTGATTTCCGGGTTTGTCGACCCCTTAAGAATGGCCCCTGCTTAGAGTTGCGTTGCACAGCTACATTGCGATGCATCCGATTCAACATGGCAACAGCCGATACACCTTGGCAATATTACAAGCTCAATCGTACACGTAAGCCCTCGTCATCAACGCACAGTCAAATAGCATTTCAGCAGCTACTCCCACCTAAACATATGCCAGTCTAGTAGTAGCCCCCGTTGTCTCATTGCACCGTTGTAGTCGCGCTGGTGTTTGTTGGTGTTGGGGCCCAGAGGTTGATTGCTCATAGTTTTCCGTGAACAAACATAATATTTCGTTTGTTACTCATTGTTGCAACTAATCGACATTAACCTTCACGTTGCAGGCTGCTCATCTATTTTTAGTGGGACCGTGCAAAGAATGAACACGCTCGCCCTTTTTATTGCTACCGTGCAAAGAATGAACATGCATCTTCTTTTGCACTCATGCCGTGAAAAGAATAAACATCAAACTCAATTAATTTGTGGTTGTAAAAGAGATATCAAAGTCCAGTTGTCCCCGGAAGACAAAAACCACAACACATAAAAGGCAGAAATTTAATTTTCGGAAATTGATTGCAAATGCATGATTTCCTTGGTCACCTAAAAACACATAACATACATACAATGAGTGCTTAGCACCTGGATATCAACCATGCCCTTCCACCGGTTTCATACTTA
>JAHWFP010221964.1:8855-28466 GCA_023313725.1 Lithobius niger | reverse complement strand
GTAGCACTTTGTGCTTTATCCATGTTGTTATTTATATTTATAATACATATACAATTTGTTATCTATTAACGCATTCATTTAGTAGCAACGGGAAACTAATCATAAATAAATAACGGTTGACTAGCAAATAGCATTCGGCGAGCGAGAATGACTTGTTGCGTAAACACGCCCTTAGTGGCGCTTCCAAGAAGCGCAAGCTCAAAATATAAAAAAAAAAAAAAAAAAAAACAACTATTAAACCGCTAACTAGGCATTAGCAAAAATAAAAAAAATTGCAACAAAATAAACAACCAAAAAAAGCGATATCTGAAACAAAACCCACAAGAATGAAAAAAACCGCCAATCAAAGTAGTGATATCAGAACGAAAAAAGCTGCCATCAAGTTGCTACATTAGTTGCAAAGCTAATCCCACCAACTATTACCTGAAACGTTAAATCAAAAACTTGATCAGTGCTACCGATAGTTACAATGATCAGGTTTTTGATTTACCCTTTGACCTAATACTCGGTGAGATTAGCTTGACAACGAATGTACCAACTTGGTGGCAGCCATTTTTGTTCTGATATCACTACTTTGATTGGCTGAAACTTGGCGGGTTCTTCACCGGTGTGGGTTTTGTTTCTGATCTACGTAACTAAGATCGTAGTTTTCTTTTGTTTGTTTGTTTGTGTATCCGCAGTGGGAATCTCGATCATTGAAATCCGTAGTGGGAATTTCGGCGACTTGGGCGAGTGGGCGGTGGGCGACGACTGCTAACGGTGGTGTTTAATTTGTAAGGACCTTCAACAATAATTGGCAGATGTAGTGACGTCACACTATTTCCATGCAAACGGGAAATCATGACAATGCTCTGTAATACCGGCCATATACGGGGGTGGCTGCCCAAGTACTGTTGTGCTCATGTCGATTGTGGCATTTAAAAGAACCTCTTCCCGATGGGATTTACCTAGCAAAATTGTCCCTATCTCATTCTGACACCATAGCTACGGCTGGGAGCGCGTCAAAAGCTAAGCTAAGCACTAGTACTATTTTAAGGGATGAGTTAAAGCATTTTACTTCAGCAGTACAATAAAGAAACACATTTAAAAAAAATTGATTTTAAAACACCAAAATGTTTTCGAAACTTTTTTGGGAACATTCAAAATTGAATTTGAAATTTAAAACATTCAAACAACAAGCAAAAAAAAAATACTATGCTGCGCGTGTAAAAGAAATTCTCTTTCCCTTCAGTTGGTTATTCCGTTGGCTGATCTACCAAGAACTATTCCAACATTGCGATGAACGATGTCACCGATGCTAAGGAAAAAATCTCCAATCTTAAATCTCGAATTTTACAACAACGGTATAACTAATAATGGATTGTGTTCTCCATTAATAAGACAAAATGTTGAGCCACTTAATAATGCCTGTAGAAGTGTTACTTTCACGACTGCAGATATCTTTTCCATTCTATAACATTTGAATCCAGAGGTGCCTTAGAAAATTGACGTATGTAACTCAAGTTGCAGGGAAACATTATAGTCCAGTTGCCAAATGTTGATTTTTGGCCTAACCTTATTATTTTTTGCACAGAGCTGTTCTACAAAATGTCCCTGCCCCAAAACATAATGATGCCACCTTGGCACCCGTGGGGAATTCAAGATGGCATCCAAAAATGGCGACAAATAACTGTTTTTTTCATCTAACGTCTAAACCTTTCATCCGACTGAAAATTAACCGGTAGCCAATTTTGTTAAGAATAAAATTTCCTTCAAAAAAGATTCTAATCATATTTTTGGTAAAATTAATCCTTATTGCCGAAATTCGTTATTTAAGTTATTTTAGGCCATTTACGCATGTTACATATACACTAGTGCTATGTTACAATTCCTGACTTTAACCAGCTGCAGTGCCCGTTCTAATTAGGAAAAATGAACGCGATTAGGCTTAGACGAATTTCAACAAAGGTAAATAAAACTATTTATATTAATTAGGAGTTTTTCTACAGTGTAGCGCTGTGCATTTTACGCTACTTTGCCACAAGTTCCATCTTTAAACTGCTGTAGCTTAGTTTCTAATTAATATAAATCAGTTTAATTATCCTTGTTGGAAAATATACATCATCACCTTTCGTCTAAGCCTAATCACGTTTATTTATCTGAATTAGAACGGATAGTGCAACAGTTTAAAGATGGAACTTTTGGTAAAATAGCGTAAAATGCACAGCACTACACTATAGAAAAACTACCGTAGCTTAGTTCCTAATTAATATAAATCGTTTTAATTACTGTTGTTGGAAAATGTACATCTTCATCTTTCACCTAAGCCTAATCACGCCCATTTATACGAATTAAAATGGGTACTGCAGCTGTTTGACGCCAAGAATTGTAACACACATTGTAAAAAAAACCATTGGATTTTTTACGAGGCGTTGCTCATAACATAAGAACATAGTTCTTAATGAATTTTAAAATATCTGCATTTTTTTAAACCAACTGCATCAGAATTTTTAAATTTTTGCTTGTTTGTTGTTTAAAAGCAAACAAGAAAAAGTCATTTTATAGAAAAGTGCCTGTCTGGAAAATGTACATGTCGGGAAAAAGTTCTGTCGGGAAAATGTACCTGTCGGGAAAATGTCCTGTCGGAAAAAAGTACCTGTCGGGAAAAGATATTGTTGGGAAAATGAGTGTCGGGAAAACGTACCAGACCCATGCACTGTTGTATGTAACATGCATTACGTTCTAAAATAACTTAAATAACGAATGTTGGCAAGAAGGATTAATTTCACCAAAAATATGGATAGAAACCTTTTTGAAGGAAATTTTATTCTAAACATAACTCGTAACCGATTAATTTTCAATCGGATGAACGGTTTAGACGCTAGAAGCAAAAAACCGTTTTTTTTTCTCCATTTTTGGACGTCATCTTGAATTCCCCAAGGTGCCAAGGTGTCATCATTCAGAATTGGGTTACACACATCATACATGTACACAATCAGCAATGAGCAATTGTGCAGACTATTCTTTTGGGTTTTCGTGCCGGCTGCAGGACGAATACTGTTGCATGCACTAATCGCATAAATCGTGTGAGCTGTCGCGTCATAATCCCTTGATCTAGCTTATTTTTAGACGATTGCGTATACAGTATATTATAGCATTCAAATTACGCTTTAGGGAATAATCCACACAACCGTCCTAACCATGCTCGCAGAGCTTGGTCCCTGAGGGGCTAACACTTCAGACGAATCGACTACCGACCAATCAGAAACGAGATAGAAACAAGGGGAGGGGAGGCGTTACATTAATTTTCATTAAATTACTGTGTCAGGTAGAAGAATTTATGTTGCGTTCGTTGTTAAAAGTCTAGAAATAAGCTTAAACAAATAGTGATTTAGGGCTCGAACGCACTAGGCGACCTGGCCACGCGGCCAGTTTGCTGCAGCCAATGAAAATGATTAGTGCGTCGCTTTACATAAATCGTAAGCATTCTCATGAGCCTTTTCGACTAACTCCGGAACTAGTTGCTCCCGCATGCGCGGCAGAGGGTACGAGTGGCAAGAAGCTCAATGCGGCCAAGTGCAGATAGGCTGTAGCATTGCTTTGGCTGTATCTACAGGTCTAGATGACCCCCGTAATCAAGCGCAGACTTTTAAGCAAATAAAAATCAGTAAAGAACGTGTTTCCTTTTGAAATACCTATGTTTACATACCTATGTTTGACATACTTACGTTTACCTATCTGAACAATCATCTTCTCCCGCATGTTTCAAGTAAAAATCTTACATGTTTTAGTAGCAAGAATAAAAAAAGTTTTCTCCGACTATAATCCAAGAAATTTTCCCTACCAAAAAAGTCCAAGATATCTAACAATACCGACTGTTTCGACCGTACTTTTTTTTTTACTATATATGTTCAATCTAACTAATGATGAGCACCAAAAACTTGTTATTAGGCCTACTTGTATTATGCTTAGTGGACCCAAGATTTTTTTTTTTATGCAGAAAGTATGGTTAGAAATAATAGAGTTATCTATACACTGTTATTAAATAAAAGGAATTTAATAAATATGAAAGGAATTTTATAATGATGCAACAATTTTCAATATTTACTTAAAAAATTCTTTTAATTTGTATGCTCTAGGGTTCAATAATTTTATTGTGCTTTCAAGTAAATATTTAGCTTGGTAGATTTACTTAAATTGATTATTATTATGAAAACAATTTTATTATTTAAAAAATTAAGAACAACTAAAAAAAACAAGCTGTGTGAAATTGCTGTTCCCTATAATAAAAATATAATTTTCGTGTTGCTATTTTAAGGTTTGGTAATAAACTTCGAAGACTAAATAAGAACTAAATACGAACTAAATAAGAACTAAATAAGAACTAAATAAAAAAAAAAATAACCTGACCCTGCATACTGTACTGAATTGTTTTTAATTTTAAAAAACCGTTTTCGTAGCTAAAAATAAATTAAAGCCAGGTGAAAAAGAAAACCAAGGGAAACAAAATTGCAATCTAGGGTAAAATCTTGATAGAGCCTCGTACTGAGCAAAAATAAATAAATAAATTGTAGCAAAAAATATTTCTATTTTTTTTTCTGGGAATGGTGGGGGGGGGGGCAGATTTTTTTCTCATGGTTTTGGACTATGCAATCTTAAAAGAATAACGACACGTAGTTATACTTCAGTTTCAATAGATTTTTTTTATACAACAACACATCTATTAAAACGAAAAGCTGGGGGGAAAAAAGCTGCAGGAAAAAAATTACAAAGTCGTTGGTGAAACTCCGTCCTGTCTGGTGTAATTTGAGCCAAGGCAACTGACCTAACTTAACCTAACCTATAATTACAGCAGAAACATGAAAAAACAACAAAGCGACAAAAAAATTTTTCAACGAAAACGATAGAAATAACAAATGCCATACCATGCGTACCAATATTCGAGGCAAGATACCCAACTTAACATCAAAAACACGAATAATAAAAACTAACTGTTACTTAAGCTAATTTTCCCCCTCCTCCTCCCCCGCGCGGTTTTTCTCCATAATTTTCTTCTGTAGCTTTTATTTACCGTTGCCTTTCCCGGGCCCCTTCCAGCACTGTTTTTATTTTCGTGCATGATGACAACACGTGCAACTTTTAACCCCCAACTTGCCCAAGTAAATGAAGGGATAATCCCATAACAAAGCAGCTGAACGGGTTTACTTCGGGAGGCAGGGTGGGGAAGGAGGAAAAACTTATCAGTTCGTCCCGCTTCGACAGCCACACGAGAATTACTTTTGATTGATCCAGCCGGGTTCGAAGGCTCGTGCAGTGGACCCTGTGATGGATTCTCCACTTACTTTTATAAGAAAATGTCTAAACAAATAATTATTCCCCCCCAAAAGATTTTTCACGTTATTGTTGGGTTTTGTTTCTCATAGGTCTGCTGTTTCTTTAATTTTTCCTTGGGAATTCGAATGTCGTGTGGGTATTCATTGTATCCACGTTGCCGAATAGCTTTTGCCTTTTCGCTGTTTTTCTTTCTTTTCAGTGCGATTGTCTCCTGCCTAAAGTTTTGCTGTCAATGGGCCTTGTTACAAGTCTTGTAGGTAATATTTTCCTTGTTATAAATTCTAACCTTCAGTTTGCAAGATTAGAATTTTTGCTGGTATTAAGCTTTCTTGTATTTTCTGTTAATACGTCTCTATAAGAGGTTAGGCTTTTGTAAATTTTGTTTACTTTTCTAACTTTATATGCAAATTTGCTTCCTCACTATTTATTGTCAGGGTGTGGAAAATGGGATAACCTTCGGCGCACACTTGAGAGAGTAGTGTCTGGTCACGAGCTGAGGACGAACGCGATGTCTACCGTTCTAGGCCTACGAGGGTTTTTACTATAGGGGTGTATAGCCGGCAAACACTTGGAACAGAATCATCCTCACTGGGTATCATTTAGGAAGACAGACAAACATTGGCCATCCAAAGATTTTCGACTATGTCCGCCATTCTCAAAATGTTGAGCATGACTTGTCATGCTATCCTCTATGTTGCTGCGATGTAAGACGAATATGCATTTGCAAAACTTATGAATTAATATTTAAGTAATAGATATTCGTGAAGCAAACTCGGTTAACCTGAAAAAATTGATCGTATGCGAGAAACGGAACAGTCCAAATATCCAGGGGTGGCGAAAACGTGAGTGTGATTTTGACACCCCAAGATATTTGGACTGTTCCGTTTCGAGCAACGATCAATTATTTCAGGTTTACCGGGTCTGCTTCATGTATATGATTTTTAATGCTAAGGTGTGACGTCAAGCTAACTAAATCTCAAGCAAATGTTTTAAGACTTTTGTTTGTAAATTTTATTTGTGAATCACAATGAATTTAAGAAGCGAATGGGATGGATGTTTCGTTACCGATGTTTGTGTTTTAAGGGAAAACTGTATTTTTTCCTACTTTAATAATTTAAAGACGATTAGAGTACAAAAAGCGCTATTCGCTTGAGTCTCGTAGGTTTTTATATTTAGGTGTATTCAGTTGCCTAGTTTTCATACCGTCGGAACGAAAGGTTGCCGGGTTGGGCCATTCCTCCATGGGTGGGGGCCTAGCATAGTATGCGATGTTTTTTTTTTCGTGTTAGTACGAAAAATGTCGCAGGTTGCAAATGTGCCTGTTTATGCTGGGTGCAATGGGGTGTGCTGGTTGAATTTGTGTTGTGTACGGTAGTTTTGCAAAATCGGTCATTATAGTATATCTCATAGTGGAGCAGGGGTTGCGTAGACCCCGGAAAAAGTGTTCGATTATCAAAAAAAAAAGTGTGGGTTATCAAAATAAACCCACAGTGACGTGTGTGGGTTTTCAGATTAAACGTATATAACGACTACACTTTTAGGTGGGGATGTGTTAACGTGATGTCACCACCGTGCATTAACTAGAACTAACTGGGCTGATAATTTAAATAGTTTCAAATGCAGTTTAATTGGCCATAGACGATCCTCTTATTTGGTGACATGCCGGTGTTCCGTTCAAAGTGTTTGATTGTGGTAAAATAATCACGAAGAAAATTGGCATTGAATGTTGCCACCACAGTGCTTCATTTAAAGGGTTTAAACCACGTAATTGTTTAATTCATTTCCGCAAAAGGGTGATATTAACAAGTGCTCCAAGTGATTTTAACAACTGATTCATGTTTTTCTCTTTTCTCTTTTGAAAGTTTCTGAATAACCGTTGAAGAAAAGAAAGGCTTTTTGTGCCTTGCTTTGAGGAAATACAAGCGTCAGAGAGTTTAATCTGCTGCTCCTTCCGTTGGTAATTTGTGATGGAATATTTCACTCGTAATATTTGATGAAGGAAGCATGTTCTGGGTCTTATGATTTCACGCTCCAATTTAAGAATCCAAAAAATTCTTCGATGTCGTTGATTCAACGACATCGATGATTTTTTTTTTAAATGTTGATTACACATGAACCAAAATTTCTGAATTATAAATATTTTACATCTTAATGTGCTAGCTACCACTGGTTTTAATGAAATTGAATCTCAATTGTAAAGAAAAGTGGAAAAAATTTAATAACATGAATAAATGTGTAATGTTCATTTTAACCATTTAAATATTTGGTTATCGAAGGTTTTTTGTCTCAACAGTAAAACAGTGTTTTTATTTATCAAAGGGCGGTTAACGATGTTGTGGCGTTTACCTTCTCCCGCCACGTTTCCCCTAAATTAATTTTGGACCATCTTGCATTTCCTTTGTTGATGTTTTTTTTAACTTTAGCCCTTGACGTATAAAAGTGTGGTGTTACCATACAATCAGTTTTAAAAAGGAACTTGCCATCACTCTGATCAACCGCAAATGTTGTTCCAATTTTCAAGAAGGGCAGTCCGGCTGATCCAAAAAACTACAGACTATTCTCCTTAGTGGTCTGTAGTTTTTTGGATCAGCTGGACTGCCCTTCTTGAAAACTGGAACAACATTTTTTTGGTGGACCAGACTGATGGCAATTTTCCTTTTAAAACTGGTAGTGTGGCTAACCCCACACTTATACCAAGCCCTATTCACTCTCTCCGAAATCTACGCAACTTTCCGTCTATAGCTCGCGTGATCAAAACGTGCTGCGCCATCTGTACGAAGCGACTACGAACTAAAGCTTCACCACCTCTACTTCCGGGCAAATCCAAGATGGTGGTGTCGTTCGCTCACGGCGGCTGCTCGATTGATTCCCGACAGTGCGGCAAACCACACATGCATGGTATTACATTTCATACATTTTCCAGCAAGAAATTGTATCCATATGTAGTTTTGAAGTGGGTGAACACCAGAATGATTATGTTTGTACGCTGAACTTACCGCGTTGATAATGAAAGTGAAACGCTGACAGGGCCGCCGGTTCAAATGCGCTCCGAGGCAGGCAGGCGCTGGTCACGTGGCTCAACCGTCTTTTCCGCAGGTTGCGCCAGGTTGTGCTCTTGTGGCAAAATTGAGAAACAGAATCTCTGTCGCGTAGTCTCTCCGTAGTTTAGCGCGTTTTGCGTGAACGGTAAGTCTAGCAAGTGAGTTATCCCGTAACGAAAGTGTAGTTATTAATCCAAGCTTATACCTTGAGGACTAAAGTTAAAAACATCAACACTACTGCGTTCATTTACTCCGTTTACAAGTTCTGAACCTTGGTTCTGTAACTGCGTCTATTTAGGGGTGTACAATTCTTTAGGAAGGGGAGGACATGCAAAGAGGTCCAAAATTCATTTAAGGGGAAATGTAGCGGAAAAAGATAAACGCCACAACATCATTAAAAGCTCCTTGATAAATAAAAACATTGTTCTATTGTTTTGAAAAAGATTAAATATCATTAAAACCAGTAGTTCTAGCACATTAAGGTGTAAATAATTACACCGTCATTCAGAAATTTTGGCCCACATGCAATCAATACTATTAAAAAAAAATCTTCGATGTCAGTTTAACGTTGAATGGATTCTTGAATCAGAGCGTGAAATCACTAAAATCCCAGAACATGCTTCCTTCTTGAAATATTACATGTGGAATATTCCTTTCGATCATGGAGTCGTTAATACGTGACGTTATGATGGAACACATAAACCAATATAATTTTATAAGAAAAGACCAATACAGTCATTCAGCTGTCCAACAACTTTTGCATTTGATAAATTGGACAGAAGTGCTGGATCTTGGTATAGATATCATTCTGTTTGATTTTTAAAAAAGCTTTTGAATTGGTCGTCTACAATAAATTGCTTTTTAAAATGAATTAGTATGGGTTCCCAGGAAACTTATTGAAGTGGGTGAGATGTTTCCCAACGAGGAGGACGCAATGTGTGGTGATTGGTCTAAAAAATCTTAATAAATCTTACTAAATCTTTCCACGGTGTGCCTCAGGGATCAGTTCTGGGTTCCCTCCTGTTTGTCATTTTTTTCTGAATGATTTAACTGTTAAATATAATAATATAAATATGGAAATTTGCTGATCACCTAAAAGTGTAATATTCCGAGTGCAAGGGTAGTTATCGATAATTTTTTGAAACACGAAAGTTTTTTCACGTATTAAACTCGTTGAGTGCTTGTATTGGCTAATTATTAAGACTCCTAGCCATGAAGTGGCGAGGCTGTTTATTAGTCCAACACATGCACGAGCGAGTTTAGAGGAGTAAACTAGAGTGTTCGAGAAAGATCGATAACTATACCCGCCTCAGGAGGAGTATTTAATCAGAGTATCTTGTGAGAACTATCCAACAATTTATATTTACTGGCACTAAATCATTGGTTCCTTTTTCTATATGTTTTTGCCGTTTCAACCCCACGTGAGTGTACCACTGTGGCGTCTACAGCTGACAAAGGTTTCACTGAAATGCTAACTAAGGATTATCGTGATGTTTATGAAACATGTTAATTCTATACGTATTAATTCATCATATTTGAAGAATTTCTGCGTTTTGTTTTTAGCTTGTTGTAAACGTGCATTAATTTAATAAGTCAACATGCTTCGTTTTCTTCATTATTTTGCCCTAATTTAATACCGCATCTGTTTGGCCGAGGGCCGTGTCACTTTCGTTTTCGATTTCCCTGAGAATGCAGACATTCGTTGTTTGCGTAACTGTTATAATAATAATAATAATAATAATAATAATTTCATTGCTAATGCAACAGACGAAGGAAGGATCATGGTTGATCGCTAACACCTCGCCTGTGTTTAAAAACAATTAAAACAAAATAAAGAAAACAATTAAAATATGTGAATGGGAGTACAACAGTTGGATGTTCGCACTTGACACATGGACAAACTTCGCGAGGTCAACTTGGTTTAATAACCTTTTAAAGATGTTTATGGATGGTGCCAAAACGACATCGGAAGGCAAATGGTTCCATACATTGACAACTCTGTTGCAAAAAATATTTGTGGCAATCAGTCTTAGTTCACAACCTCGACTGCAAAAATATTCGCTACTGTTTATGTCATTTACTAGGCGACGCATTTCTAGTGTAGGTAGATTTAGAACTTTTAAGTGTTCCTGATAAGATTTATTGTATACTGGCCAGGAAGCAGCTTTGTAAAGCGTCGCTGCACAGACTCTAACAGACTCAAACTCTCTTCTACGATCCTGGAATTACACTAGTTCTCTCCAACTCATTTATTATTAAAACAATAAAATATGTTTATGGAATATTAAATCCGCGTTTTACAGCTGTAGTTGGTACTTAATTTTTATTTATTTGCATTTAACTGATGGCAAGCTATCAGCACGTGCGTTATTGCAAGCAAAGCCAACTTCCGTCTTAGTATAGTCACTGTACTCTAATCTTCTGTCTGCTGCTCGCTTGCGTGTCTGGTTGTTTGGTTGCTGTAGAAACGAAATCGATTCACGCTAAATCAGGATTAAAATAACTTCGTGTAACCATTCCTTGACGATGGACTGCGGACAGATACACTACATAACTCTGGTGGAGCATATTTAGTACGGTGTAATGAGTTACCTAAGGCAGGAATAAGCGAATCGGGCTTATCGACCAATTCTGTTGCCGTGTTCGTTAGATTGTTCTCGCGGTATTCACACACAGTTAGTACCGTTTACAGCCAGACGTCATTGTAGCAATCGATGTCCCATCATAAACAATCAAATATAACACGTAATTAATTTTGCTTCTCATTCTTAAATCAGCTTTTTTAGCACGTTTAAGTATGCGATTCTGGTTTTGTGTGGCGCCAGCTAGTTGCATTTCCTGCTTATCACTTTTGCAAAAGAGCGCTTATAACTTATTAATCCCAACATGGTAGACCATTCAGAGAGCTGACCAGAATAAGCTGTGAATGGCTGATACGTCAAAAATCTCCCATTGCCTTTGGCAAAAAAACCGAGAGAGATACTCAAAATAGACTGTAGTATGCATAAAGATGAGATAAACAGTACGGTGAACTTGCGCAATGGATTGGCAGCTCCTACTATCAAACAAAGAATGAATGAGATTTCATGTTGGGAGAGACAAAAAACTCTTTAATAATTATACCAATGCTGTGACAGGAAATGAGCAAATCGAAACGCCAAACGATCCCAGAATATGTTCCAATCTAAATTAAAATTTTCCTCATTGTACTATGAATGCAAAACTGCCAAACCCCCGGCGTAATTTCCTAGGAGCCAGCTAAACTGGCATAAATTCGACCAAGCTCGACAAGCTATTTGTTGATTTAGGGGCTGCCCAGGGATACAAAATGTCCCGGATACATAATACTATGAGATGCGCATTGTCGTGGGAACCAGCTGGACCGGCGGAATTTTATGCCGGGTAACTCTAGTATTATATGTATAATCAGAAATAAAAACCAGTAGAATGAAATAAAATGGCTGCCACCAATTACTACATTAGTTACAAAGTCAAAAGTCAAATGAAAAACCTGATCATTGCTATACAATCCGTAGCAATGGTCAAGTTTATCATTTAACGTCTAAACTTATAGTAGGTGGAATTAGCTTGGCAACCATTAGGAACTTGGTGACAGCCATTTTTGATCTGATATCACTACTTTGATTGACTGAAACTTGGCGGGTTCTTTCACGCTTGCGGGTTTTGTGTCATATATCACGACTTTTGTATTTTATGCTTTTATTGCATTATATTTTTACTAATGTTGCCTATTTTTGCTTGGCGAAAGAGCTTGTTTCATATTAGTACTTCACACCACCGAAAAGTTTGGCGGGAATCCTTAACAAGTTTTGTTTTGAGGTAGATATCGGATACATGTTTTTTGTCCAAATTGATGAAATCCATTTTTTCTTTTTAGCAATTATGAGGTGGAAAAGCCAATCTAGTTTCTGGTTCATTCCTCTCTTTTGTTTCTTTTGCTTTCGTTCCGTTTTGAGGACAGCAGTCACCTTTTTTCATATGATTAGTATTTATTATTAGTTTAGTGCTTTATCTCATGTAAACAGTGGTTGTTTTCGTTATCGCTACTGCTTTGGTTTCGTCCTGCAAATAACAAAACAAATTTATTTATTTTGTAATATTATTTACTCGTAGTAGTGTCTTAGTCTTTGTCGAGAAATTGATCGAACTCCTCTTATTTAGCAATTCAAGAATTCTTCACTTGTGTTGCTGATGTCGTGCTACATACTTACTTCTCATCGTTCATTGTTGTAAGCCAAATATTTGTAAGTAGTTTGTAAGTCGTATGTGGAGTAAGCTGATGGCTAGGATGCCTTTGAACTCAATAAAAATTCAATTCAATTCAATTTGGTCCATTGTTGTATTAATGAAAAGCAAAATCAATATGTTGTAACTCTGCCCTTAAAATAGTATTGAGGTTGATTGGTAACTCTGAACTTACGCTCCCCCCCCCCCCCTAACCCCCAAACCAGCAAAAGGCATGTTTTACGGTTAAACGACAGCTAATTATAAAATTTCATCTTTATTCACCAGATGAAAGAATTTATTTTCGTGAACGAAAAATTGGCGTTAGTAGTACCAGTAACTGGGCAAAAATCAACGTTATTCACGTCTTTTTTACTGCTTAAAGTTTTCTTGTTGTAAACTTTAAGCTGTGTCAGTAACAGTGACTTTTATGTTGTCAAGTGGCCAAAGTCTCCCGGTCAAACAAATTTCAGCCTTTTCTGTCGCATCGTTATTTATCCTCAGATGGCTGAAAACAAGGTCCAGTAGAATGATAGTATACTGGAAGGTTGGTCCTTCCCCAGCAGATTAAGTCGTTTTCCCTCCAGTAGTTCGTGAAACGTCATTGGCTCCGGTCTGGTTTAGCCTGTGCGCATGTACGTAAGCTGTTGAGCTGCATTGTGACGTCTTGGCGGGCCACACACTAGCGTTCCAGCCAAGCTTTCCGGCCGTTTGAAGTCGTGATATCAAACGCCAAGCACTTTCGCCAAGTTAATCCCACCGAGTAATAGTTCGAAGGTTAAAAGAAATATGTGAAAATTGCTTACTACACAATTTTCAATAATTTCATTTAACGTATAAAGTCTTAGTCGGTGGGATTAACTTAGCGAAAGAGCTTGGCGTTTGATATCATGACTTCAAATAGCCAAAAAGTTGGGCGGAAATCCTTAACAAGTTTTGTTTTGGGGTAGATATCACACTTTTGTTCCAAATTGATAAAATACATTTTTTAAGCGATATTACGAGATGAAAAAGCTAATCCAGATTATGGACCTTTTTTTTGGCGTTATATTTCTTTTTCTTAGTTTCTTTTTGAGAAGAGCAGTCAGGGTTCACGTGGACTTAACATTTCATCAACACTATGGTATCTGCAACCTTACAGGAAACGTATTTGTGTTCCTTTGTTGTTTTGACCTTGGTTTACTTACATCTTACCTTAAACATCAAACGAGTACGTTTTGAACTGCACGCTGTTATAAAGTAATTAACGTGATTTTTTTTTCGAATAGGTTTTCGTGTGCCAAAGTCTTTGTCCAAAAGTTCACCGAACTCGGTTTATTTAGCAGTGGGAAAGAGGAACAATTCTTCCCTCGTGTTGTTGTCGTGCTACGTACTCATGTCTTCGTGTTCATTGTTGCTGTTATAGGCCCATTGCAGGCGAAAACCAGGCGAATGGCGGTTCAGAACTGGTTCGTGGGCAAGTGGAACAATGATTGGAGCACTGCTTTTCTCTTTGCAGCGTAGGTGTGGAGTCAATTCGGTCTGGATGTGCTTCCATATTGGATGGCGCGTCTATAGTAACCAGACCTACGCACGGGGCATTCCCTCTTGCAGGCCCATCAACACAGGCTTGGCTGGGCTGGATCGCCATTCTGCGCTGAATGCAATGTTGAGGTTTCACCAGAGCACTTTATTTTCTTCTGTAAGAAATACGACTTTCAGAGAATGGCAATTAGGCAAGTGATCAGGGCAACCGCATCGATTCGGACGTTGTTCGAGCTCTAGTCTCTAGGCTCTAGTCTCTGGCCACGCTATGGCCAAGCGTGCTGTTATCCTGAAGTTTTAGAGTTTATATACGTGCTGGAGTAGATTTTCATCTTCCTTTCTGAGGAGACTTGGTACTGGGTCAAAGTTTGGAACTTGTTATGTTTGTGAGTTGTTGAGTTTGTGAGTTATTAAGTCATTTGGGCTGTTGAGTAGTGTGATTTGTTAAGTAGTGCAGCATTTTAGCAGATGTAATAGGGCGTAAGGCTAAGGGCCATGGCTCTATTAACAATTCCAATTTCATTGCACTCCTTTCTGGCATTAGGAAAGTCTTCAAGAGGATCCGTGTGCTCAGATTAATGAGAACTGCTGACGATTCTTTGCACTCTGCTCAATGGCGAAACCGCACACCAGATTCCAGATGTAAGGTGCTATCCTACATCTGGAATCTGGTGTGCGGGAGTCATGGTTGCAGGGTAATATTGTTTTACCTGTTTTCTTAGACATTAAAGCAGCTGATGATGCGATTGTGCTCGAGTGTGTTAGACATTCATTTGTGTTTCCTAGGATTCTCAAGGAAGTTAGCCTTTGGGATCCTTGCGCTCCCAGGAAAGTAGTTTTTTGCAACTCGTGATAGTGGTTTTTGGTCGGATACGCCAGAAACGTCGCAGTATTTCGCAAGGGAGTTGCCTCAGTCCTGCTCTCTTTGCCTTTGCAATTAATGAGCTTTTAGTAATTCTGAGCTACCATACTAATGGTGTAGCTTACGCTGATGATATTACTTGGTGGCTTGTGAGGATTGACATCAAGACACTATAGCACGAGCCATGCAAGACGGTTATCGAGTTAACCGAGGCTCAATCTTGCTTAGGGGTCTTTCCCTGTTCCCTGAGAAGACTGAGATAGTCGCCTTTACTAGGGGGCTCCAGTGACTGTGTCGTGGGTAACATTACTGTTACGTTAACCGGCACTGTGCATTATCTGGGAGTTCACTTAGCTTCGCAATTCAGCTGGAACAATGAGGTGGATATGGTTAAGGATGGTAATTTGTCTAAAGTGAAAACACTCCGAACTCTTGTCTCTGGCCACGCTATAGCCAAGCGTGTTATTATCTTGAAGATTTAGAGTTTGTATACGTGCTGGAGTAGATTTCCATCTTCCTTTCTTGATTTCCAATAAGAGGGCACTTCATGACGTTCAGGTAGCACTTAATGAATGTCTTCGTATCGTCGCTGACTGAGTGTCAACGACCTCTGTGGTGGCACTGTTCATTGAAGCAGGTGAGCTTCCTGTAAGAAAAGAGCAAAATGTCTTTAGTTCAGCTTTCCCTGCGTGGATTTGCCAGTGGTCGGGGAAATTTGGTGGGGAACATTCTGGCGGACTAATGTCACCTTAGCCCACTGACTCGTGCTGACTTGGGGGCAGGTGGTGTTGGTATGGTATGTCACTCATACTTGTTTGCGAGTTAAGTAGTTTCTCGATCCAAGTTCTTGCTCTTAAATACGGTCCTTGGCTTTGGTGTAGTGTGGCAGCGAGCTGTTGTGATGGACATCAGATGCGCGAGACTGGCAGAGGTGAAGCTGACATTTATTGTGATGTGTCCTTTTTTTAGAGAGGTATGGGGGGGGGATAGGAATTGGAATTGTGCCCAGTCTTCACATGGTTGTTATCTTATCTTAAATGGGTGCCGTCCATGTTTGTGACCGTGTCTGTAGTCTTGATCTTCGTTTTGATTGTTTTCGAGTCTTCACAGACTCTGTGTACGGCATGAAATTCTTTCGAAGCACTTTCAATAATCTGGATAGCCTTCTTGTTTTTGAAATCAGTTGGAAATTATTTGTGGTTTGGAAAATGCGTGTGATGTGTCCTTGTACTGGGTGCCAGGGCATTCCGGCTGCCTTGCAAATGAAGTTGCAGATGATCTTGCTAGAGCTGGCTTCGTCTCATGTCATAATGCTCTCTACCCCTTGTGCTTAGGGATTTGTTTGAGCGTTGCTTCGCACCTCGTGAGTACATGAATGGCAAGGAACAGGTAAAGGCAGGATCCTTTTTGGTATGCACCCATCTGTCTCTGTTCCTAGTGTGCTTGACAAGATGGCACATTCTGGTGCACAACTTATTTCGAAGCACTGAATTGGTCATTCGCTTTTGATGGATCATTCGTTCCTCTTTAGCTGGTGTATTGCCCCTATTTGTGCTTGTGGTACGGCGAATGAAACTGTGGAATATTTTGTGCTCAGTTGCCCCTTATTGGCCGCTTGTTGGCGGGTTCATTTGAGTTGGTTTACTCAGAAGAGTAGTCAGTGAGTTGCCTGATTGAATGCCGGTACAGTAGACATAGTTTCGTGTTTGATGTATGTACAAGCCAATATTATCTGATGTTACTATTTGGTGTGGTTCAGTTTAGATTATTCTAAGTTAGGTGGAGTGTACGGCGTTGTGGTCTTTTATATTCCAATAAATGTCACTATCACTATTGTTCATTGTTGTATCCACCAGCTAAATTGTCCCTCTCATCGTCGTGGGGCAAATAACTCCGTTTGGGTTCGTGCTATCTAAATACAAACAAACACACAACAAATTGCTGTAACTCGATCCTTAAAATAGTATTTAGGTTGATTGGTTACTCTGCATTTACACTTCACTTAACCCCTAAACCAGCAAAAGGCATGCCCACGGTTAAACTACAGCACTGTAAAATGTCAGTTTTATTCACTACATGGAAGAATTTATTTTCGTGAAACTAGAAATGGCTTTAGCCAGTAACTACTAATAGCTAGTAATAGAAATCTACCCCAAAACAAAACTTGTTAAGGATTCCGCCAAGCTTTTTGACCATGCGAAGACGTAATATCAAACGCCAAGCTCTTTCGCCAAGTTAATTCTACCGAAAATAGTTCGAAGGTTAAATGAAATATATAAAAATTGCGTGCTAAGCAATTTTAAGTTATTTTATTTAACGTTTGAAGTCTTAGTCTGAGGGGTTAGCTTGTCGAAAGCGCTTGGCGTTTGATATCACGACTTCACACGGCATGAAAAGCTTGGCGGGAATCTTTAACAAGTTTTGTTTTGTGGTAAATATCGAATTATTTGGTCCAAATTGAAGAAATTCATTTTTTAAATTTTTTTTAGCAATATGAGATGGAGAAGCCAATCTAGTGTTCTGGTCCATTTTTTTTTTTTTTTTTTTTTGCTTTCGTTCCATTTTGAGGACTGCAATCACATGTTTTCATGCGTTTAGTATTTATTATTAGTATAGTACCTTATCTCGTCTAAAGAGTTTTTGTTTTCGTTATCGGTACTGCTTTGGTTTCGTCCTGCAAATAGCAAAACAAGTAATTTATTTTGTAGCATTACTTACTCGTAGTTCACCTCTTCACGGCAGCATAAAGGAAAGTGTAAGATTTTTTTTTCAATTTTGTTCAGTGGAAACCTTTGAAGCCATTGTTAGGTTTTGGCCAATTTGTATTTTGTCTCCAATTCTCCTATCCGTTATCTTTGTTTTATTGTATTTTAACGTGTGTCTTAGCCTTAACCGAACTCTTCTTATTTAGCAGTTGGGTAAAGCTTCAATTGTTTTCTCGTGTTAATGTTTACGTGCGACGTACTTACACCTAATAATAAAACTCAACTCAACTCAACTCAGCTTAACATCTGCGCGTTCAAATTTTAGAAATATCGAGATGTTCGGGTGTTGGAATGTTGTGATGGTTAAAATGTAGTTTTAGAGTTAGCAAGAACGCTAACTCTAACATAACTCACTTTATGCTTTGAATGCAATCTCTTAATCTGGTCTATTGTTGTATTATTGAAAAGCAAAATCAAAATGCTGTAACTCTGCCCTGTATTGAGGTTGATTGGCAACTCTAAATTTACGCTTCCCCAAGACCCTACACAAAAAAAGCATTTTCCACGGTTAAACTACGGCTATCTGTAAATTTTCAGCTTTATTTACCGCATGGAAGAATTTATTTTCCTGAAACAAAAAAATGGCGTTTGGAGCAGCCAGTAATTAGGCAAAAATCAACGTGATGACGTCGTCTTTACAACAAAAAAACGTTAAGCTGTGTCCCTAACTTATTTATTCGGAGTACTTAGCTATTTCGCCTCTCCATGGCAGCAGTAAGGATAGAATAAGATTTTTTTCAATTTTGTTGAGTGGAATTTTTAAATCCACTGCTTGGTTTTGGCCAACTTGTGTTTTGTCTCCAATTCTCCATTATTTTTGTTTTAATGTATTTTAATTAACCTATCTATTTTCATTTGTGTTTTTTATGGGGTCGAATTAGTAAGGGCTCCCGCGCACTGGGTAACCAGGTCGTGCGGCCAGTGGTCGTCGCGGCCAAAAAACATGGCAACGTGCCGCGTGGCCACGTCCGTTTTTCAATGATAATTCTCGATCACGTGGTGAAAAATGAACATGGAGCAAGTATGGCGCCCTGTGGTCGCCAGCACGCCGCTCGGGATGCCAGCGGCCGCCGCGACTGTCTGGCCGCCACGGCCAAGTGCGCGTTGCTACATATACCGTAAGTATTCTTATTGGCCGCAGCGACCTGGCCACGCGGCTTGGTCGCCGTGTGCACGGAGGCCCTAAATCATCATTTGGTGATAGGTGAAGCGGGCCAGGACATGCCATGAGGGCTCCTGTGCACCAAGCCACCAAGCCGTGCGACCAGGTTACTGCGGCCAACGAGAATGCTTACGGCATATGTAGCACCATAGGGTGACCATACTAGCTCCGTGTTCGTTTTTCACCACGTGATCGAGAATTATCAATGAAAAAAAGGAAGTGGCCGCGCGGCACGTCGCCGTGTTTTTTGGTCGTGATTTGACCACTGGCCACACGACCTGGCCGCCCAGTGCGCGGGGGCCCTCATTTTCCTGGGAACCTCACCTTTTCCTCAGGTGCCTTTATGAGAGATCAGTAGCATCATTTCGGCATAAACTGAGGTGGAGGGCGCGCTACCGGCTACTGATAGGTGTTCATAGGAAAATGATAATTTCTAGCCACTCTCCCGAAATACGATTTATTTTTGGTACCAAATGGGCTTTTGTGCTTTAAATAAGTGGTTCAATTATTTATAATATTGTCGATGATTGGAGAATTGGTTGTTAGTCTTAAATAGATATACCTTCTCAGAAATTGCTTTTGCGACATTTACGTAGATTAGGGCGAATGTAGCAATCCCGTTTCTAGCAAGGCAACATTAAGAAAATGAATGCCTTTACAACATTCACACACGTCTGAACTAAATAATGTTGCAAAACT
>JAHWFP010221963.1:144528-176822 GCA_023313725.1 Lithobius niger | reverse complement strand
GGGGGGCCGTAACATTTTTCCTAACTGGCAGTATTCTCCGTCCTCTCGACGATCCTGGTAGAACTGCCACCACTCATTCGCGAATGAGACCTAATCTTAACTCTGTTATGATTTAAACGAACTTAATTTATTCATGCAGAAGTCAGAATAAAATAAGTCGATTTCAAACATATGCACATTTATTTATGGCAGATATCATAACAAGTTACAGGTTAACTATTTAACGTTGAAGGTAAACAACTTTCGGTTGGGTGCCTAACTTACGGCTGGAACCAGTTAAAAATAGTTTAACTCAATTTTCAGGCATTTTGCGATGAAACAAGTTCAGGGATGCTGCCGGGGGTACCTTGTTTTTGCACATTCCTCTTTTTCATTTTTTTCACATGCCTGCTTTTCATTTTTTCAGATTTTTCACCTACCTACCTTTCATTTTCTATCACTATTTCTTCATTTTCATATGTCACACCAGTTTCACAATTCTTGAATAAAAAATTTTCTTTTCCAGTAACCATTGTAATTTGTTTTTTTTTTTTTGCTATTTCAGGACGTAATTATTCTGCTCACGTACCCTAGTTATTAAACATACTAATGACAAGATAAAAAATTCAAAGTGCTTACGAGAAGCCCTTCGGAAGATTTACTCAGAAAAAAATAGGCCACTTTCTCAGAAGCAACAGTTCACAATTTCATAGCCTATTTTCATTTGACTTTGTAGAGCTTCTCTAATGAAATTGTGAATTATGGGCTGTTGCCTATTAGAAAGTGGCTAAACTTATAGAAGCAGTGTCACGAAATATCAAGCATAAACCTTTATTGCAATTTGCAGTTATTCTGGTATGTTTTGTTTTAACGACGGGAAGGCAGTTTTAAAATATGAATTAAATGGAATTTTTCCACAGCACCGTCAGACTTGTAAAATCATATTTGTCTCATCCACTTGTGTCTTCAAGCATTTTTTCGGCATTTTGCAGAATAGCGTTTGCTGCGCCCATCTTGGTCAAGTCTTGTTTCTCCACGGCTTCTTGAAGCAGTTTTAGGCCCTCTTTTTTCATGTGTTCTGCTCGTTTTTGAATTGCAGCTTTATCTGTGGCTTTTTTTTCCGCATATTCCAGAACAGTTGCTTCATCTGCTTTTCTCTTCCTAGCCTCACGCTGCTTTGACAGTCTCTCCTTGTATGCCTTCTTGATTCCTTCACTGATTTTAGAAGTGGCTTTGTAAGTGTTAAGTTTTGAGGTTTGCCATCACACCGCTGCTTTATAAACGATGATGTAGCTCTAAGCCCATTGATTGAAGCAATGCTCAAGTTGGTTCTGTGTTCGGTTAAGTTTAATTTATTTTCGCTGAAACCACGCTCTACATCAGCATTGCCATGGGACAATGCAAGTGCAATTTTCACCAATTTTCCGAGAGAAGTGTATTTTAAACCCCCTGGTTCATTCTTTAGTTCCATTATATTGGTCCAATAGTGATCAATTCTGTGGTTTGCATCCACTGGTTTCTGTTCGTTGTCCTGCACCATAACCATTTCTTCGTCTTCTGTGTCACTCACCTGGTGTGCCTCGGATACATCAGCAGGTGAGCCATCAGTTGTATCTTTCTTCTTCCACCAGTGCTGAGGTATGTTCTCTCCCTGCAAAACTTTCCATTTATCAACTACAGTTTCTATTTCATTTGGTGGGGAATGCTTCAACGTGGCAGCTATCCTTCGGACAGTTTCTGGCGCTGAAGTACTACATTCTGCACAGAGGGTGCAGGACTTGCAGATCCGTTAAGAGCTTACAGTTAATGGGAAGTGTTTTCAGAAGTTGCAGAACTGCTTTTTTGTAAAAAGCCCTCCCTCTATAAAGGAACTCCTTTTCGTCCTTCTGAGAAATCTTATTGGTTGCAGTGAGTTTACCAAGCAGATTCTTTACATCACTTCCCAAATCCGCCTGTGGTAAAAGATTGTTCATATTTTCCAAGTCAATCTTGTATAGATTACTACCTTTGTTGTTAGCAATAACGTCTGCTTTTACAAATCGACCGAGTAGTGTAGTAACAAGTGTACACATCTCATCGTATAAAAGATGTATAAGAGGGGTCTCTGACTGAAACATCCTTGTCATCTTGGTGAAAATAGGCATCACCGATTTCAAAAACATCATGTAAGCAGAAAGTAAAGGAGAATGCAACAACTGACGAATTCGAAGTATGCGATCATTCTTCAGATCATCATTAGTCATTTTCTCAAAGAAATATTTTTTCAGAGCAGGAACTTGTTCAATGAGTCGTTCAGTGACAGTTTCCAGAGTAAGCCATCTTGTGGAAACATGTCTGATGAAGACGTGGTTTTTCACACCGAGCTTCTGTTGTACTTTCTCAAAATCCTCCCTCCGAGCTCCTGAGTATTTAAATAAATAGAACAAGTCAATAGCAAGTGTTTCCACGTTACTTCCAAACACTTCAAAAGCGGTCGAGAACGCATTATGTACTTTATGCAGATTGCAAGAACTGATGTCAATTAACTTGTTAGAATAATTTTTCATTTTATTTCTTAAAGTCTTCATTACGTTTGGTCCATCAGACGAGAGTTGGAGCATTTTATCCAAATACAGAGGAGTGAGAGCATCCACAATGCATTCTTCTAAAATATTTGCCTGCGCGTGACCTAAAGTGAAAGATTTCAGATGCTGTACAACTACCAGGCCGACCGCAACACTATAATATCATACAAGAATGTCGAACTGACGCCAGTGCGCCTTTGTTGTTGCTTCATCGACTTCTACAGTGTACACCAATGCAGTGTTTCTGATTTCATTTTCTACTTGTAGTTGTAAATGTACACCAAGGCCATCCGAAAGAATATACGAAGTTTTAGCATGTTTACATGAGAACTCGGCAGCGATCTTTGAAGCCGGAAACAATACCAGAAAAATTTCAGAAAACGTATTGGCTACTACGAATGGCAGATGCAAGGTAGCAACAGTGCTACACCATATTGTCTCTGCAGCATTTACATGTTCACTGAGAGAATTAAGCTTCCAATGGGATACTGTCACTTTATCTGCAGGTTTGGTGTGATCAAGTGTGCTTTGACAATTTTTCTGAAATTTTAATACACTATTTTCATCTCTTTTACCTTCAACTTGACAAGCCGTTTCATGCTTTTTGTTTAGAGCATGTTTTACAATTACATCTTTGCCTCGGTCTGCAATGTTCACGTTTTTATCACATATGTCACAGTAAACTTGAAATTCGTTGACACAAGGACGACACCACGCTGCGATCGGATCGCCTAATCCATCGACACCTTTTAGCATGTCGCGCTTAAATTTCTGGGCAGGACGACCTTTATGTTCTACTTTTTTAGCCATTGCACTTCTCAATAAAGTTCAGAGATAAATATTACAATATATAGTAGTCCCCCACAAATGACAGAGTATCCGCAACACCACAACGACCAGTACGACATTCAACTTCAAGCTACGCTCCGCAACCGGAAGATACGCCATTTTATGCATAATACGATGCGCGCGACATCATGTTTACGCGCATCACTTCTGCGCAGCGCTGCAAAACGAAGGAGTCTTTTCCAGCACACAACTTTCAGTTTCACTAGTAGGACGAATCATTCATAGAAATTAACGCAACGCTGCAGGCGACGTAAAAAAAAATGATTTTAAGTTTACAACAGGCACGTGTAGAGCTTATTAATATATACACAAGAATACAGACATGCCTACGTAATTCTGGGTCCAAATTTAGGGCGGATAATTTGATTGTTTGTACTTTGCTCGTGCATTTTGCGTTTTTTCACACCAACACTCGTATTTTTCACATTTTTCACATTTTTTTTTACCCCTTGCAAATTTTCACATTTTTCACATTTTTTCACACCGGCAGCATCCCTGCAAGTTAAGTTATGATTTTGAACAAAATCAAACAAATATTTTATTAATTCTTCTTCCCTTTACGATTTTGGGTCGGGAAGAAAATTAATAAATTATCAAGGTTTTTAGGAACCCGTGGACCTCACAGTAGCTTTTCCTCATTCATTGCGTAGGCTAAGAAATGTTGGGCATAAGAGCTAGAACTAATTGTTATTAATCTTCTTGGGGGTTCTAAATCATTTTAGAATCCCTTCCCCCTAAGATCTTATTACCTAAAGTATCTTTAGACTACATTTTAGTTTAAGTACTTTACAAAGCTAAAGCTTATCAAGTCATGGTACTACCGCGACTTCTTCATCTTCAGCTTATCCGCTACTCGGCTAAGCGCGCGCCTATTCTAGGAAAGGCATAGCGTCCCGCCAATCTGCAGTGGTTTTGGGGCCAAGATTACAAACATCCGTTTCCTTAAATACAGAAATACAGGGCCTTCACGCGGACGAACAGGAGAGCTCAAGGCTTCTCATTTGTTGAAAACCTAACTCAATTTCATAAACTGCATTTCAATTCGACGATTGCCTTGAGGCCTTTGCACCTAAGGCGATTATTGGCTGGCTACATGTTGCAGTCCTAAATTTTCAGCGATCGGCAACTTGACTTCTGGAAAAAAAAGCGTCGTTTAAACGCCCGCGCTTTCTTCAAGACTGAGAAAAGAGCATCCCATTGGCCGAACTCGTGCCCTGTGATTGGCCAAAAACGGCTCTCTTGGATCTGGTTCCGGTTTGACGATCCTAGGGTCAGCAATACTAATTTCAAACTGAAATGCGCTGACATTAATTTATTTTTATTTTAAAAATAATAATGCTATGCAAACTATGAGTTAATAGCTATAGGACTAATGCTCAATAAATGAAAAATTCCAACTCTAAATGAGTAGACACGCAAATCTAAAATTCGCCATTGGCACTAGCTAACAGCTGTTATTAGCCTACGAGCGCGACGCTCTTGCCATTACGTTACGTGAACCGTGTCAAATAACGAAGCACGAAACTATAAGTTTAGCCTACATTAAAATATCAATTTATATTTTAAACTAACTATAATTTTATTTAATGCCCAAACTAAAAGATTTTGAGATTGGTTCCAACCGCATTTGTACTTACAGTTTACGGGCTCCAAGCTGAAATACATTTCTATGATCACAAATGCAATTCGTAAAAACGGCCGACACAAGGTCGTTCTTCTTTTCAAATGACAATATTTAACAATATTTACATTTTTCTCGAGTGGAAGGTTACATGTCAACAACAGAGGTTACATATTTGTATCCAAACGAATCCGACATTTACCTTAATAAACATTAAGTAAATTCGAAGGGTTTTACAGAAAATCACGTCTCATGGCTTGTAAAAGCCGGAGGCAAGTTTTACGAAAAAAAGGATCCACATAACTTTTCTTGGCATGCTTTTTAACAAGTGGGATCCAAGTTAAATTAGCACAAAATAAATAAATGGTATTTTTATTTATTTTAATAATCCAGCAGCCACAACGGACTACTGAACGAGTAGCCTACCCATATTTCTACCTATACGACGTACACGGAAGATCGTAGTTCCTGGAGAAATAGTAGCTAAACAGAAGAACATTTAAAAACAGGCTAATCTGTTACTGGCAAGTAACAAACCTGAATTTAGGACTCCCCCCCCCCCCCCCACCCCCCCCCCGCGGCGGGCCCCTTTACTTGAGTGACAAATTACGATCTTCCTTACAATAGCCATTTAAACAATAATTTGTTAATTCATTTTCTTTTATGTTAATTTCTGTTAATGCAAGAACATCCCACTCTACACCACTGTTCACCATGTCAATCTGAAATTTTTCCCAGTTTTTCCTGCAACCTCTTAGATTTACATGTATGCATTTAATTCGATTTGCATCACTGATAGTTTTGCAATCATCCTGTAGTCTGAAGTCTTCATATACCGTGTTTTCATTTTCACTTTCCAGCTCCATTTGTGTTTGACGAGTTTTCTTCTGCTGTTATCTTGTTTTTAATGATTTCCAAGTCTTCTGTACTTTTTATTGTGTAAACTTGCTTGTCTTTTTCGCTTCTTCTTAGATGTATTTTCCCTTCCTTAAACCGTATGAATTTGAAGTGCTCTTTGATTTCTTGTTGAGTCTTCCATAGTAAACTCTTGTCAAATGGGGTGACGTGCTCGTTTATGTATATTTTGGTGTTGGTGCCTCTTTCAAAAATATCTTTGCTTGTTATTCTTCCTTTTTTTCCCTCCAGCCAGGTGTCTCTGTATTCTCTGCACTTGAACTGAATTAGTATGGATTCAGGTATATTTCTATTTTTTGTAGGTATCCTATGCATCTTGTCGATGTACCGGTCTTCAAATCTGTTTATCTGCAGGGCGTCCGCTAATCTTTCTACTGTTTGTAGCCAATTTTCATTTTGTATGCTGTCAACTCCATATTTCTATATTTTTGTTTCTTGAGTATTGTTCTGCTTCATTCTGATTTTGCTGTAGCTCTTTTAGTGTTTTTATTTCTGCTGCACTGTGAATTTCTTCTTTGTCAAGCGTCCCTATTCTTGCTTCAACTTTTTCTAGTCTTTTTGATAATTCTATATTTGCTAGTTTTATTTCTTCATTTTCTTTTTTCATTTCTTCATATTTTTCTTCCATGAACTTCATTCCTTCCAGTATTTTCTCGTTTTTCAAGTCAGCTAGTTTTTTCTATTCTTGCGGTGGCTCGGTCCTTGTCTTTTATCATTTCGGATAGCTTTTTTTCAATTCGTGCAATGCTTTGTGTTTGTTGGATTGTAGCTGTTTTTATTGCTTCTTCTGTTTTTCCGTAACATGCATTTTCTCTTTCATTATCGTCTTCATCATCAGTTTTTACGTCGTCCTTGTTGTTTTCTCCATCTTCAGTACTTTGTGAATTTGTTTTTCCTCTCCTGCATCTTTTACATTTCCATTCTTCCATTTTCTTTCTTTCCCATTGCTTTAATTGTTGTACTAGCAAGACCCGCACATTGATAATGGTATTTACCTTTGCATTCTGAGCAGGTAATAAAGTCTCCTTCATTTGTTTTAATAACATTCTCACAGTCTTGGCAGCGTGACATTTTTTTTCTATAATTTTCCGAAAGATCGATGACGTGCTTTGTGATCTCCATTGTCTTGGTCGTTACGTCACTTATGTTTCTTGCACTCGAGTCATTTTTTTCTTTATCACTTTGGAAAGGCAATCCTTAATAACTATGCACCCGATTTTAGTTCTGTTTGTCACTGTGCAATCAACAAGTCGTCATCTTTAATGCTGCGTTGTTCATTTTCAGCATATCTTTTAGAGTTTTACGTGTTGATTGTCAATTTTCGGCCTCAACTTCGTGTCAGTCACTTGGCTTCACCCTCACTTCACAACGCTCGTCGATTCAAACCTTTGGAGAGGCAATCATCATCGAGTTTTCATCCGATTTTCGTTCCGATTTTCTTTGTGCACTCACCAAGTCTTTATCTTTTATGATGCGTTGCTCATTTTCATCATTTTTAAAGTTTTGCACATTAGTTTGACATTTTTTGGACTCACCTTCGAGTCAGACACTTGGCTCCGACCGCCCGGTGGCGAACAATTGGCATAATAATTATTATCATAATAATAATTATGATAATTTTTTAATTTTTTTTTTTTTTTTATTGTTAGGGCAAAAATATTGAAAATCTGGGTTATATACTAGGATGCGATGGTAACTGAGAAAACGTTTATTCTTGCGTGGCCTTAGCACTGTTTATATAGTAGTTGAAAATAAGCTCTATCCAAAAATAGAAAATCTGTTGGGCCGTGAAAGTATTTTGCCGACCGTCTGTCCATTCTTTCCCGAAGGACCCTTCTTCCCTGGAGGTTTCTTAGTGGTTTCGATCCATCCAGCTCCGCAACCCAGTGCGCATGTGCGACGCACTCCTCTTATAAAAAGGACCAGTCCATGTATGGATGGCTGCCACCTTTTTTCCCTTCTCGATCAGTCATGGTGCTGACCAAGAGGGGAGGTACGGCGAGTACAGGTAATGTACGTCTCCAGGCAATAGAAACAATTTTCAGCCGGCCGGCAAAATATTGTTTCTAGTTGCCGTTCGGAAACAAAGATTACCTGTGGATTTTTGCATTCACAGAAGACCTCATCGAACAAGGTGGCGGGTGCCAACATGACGGGTGCCCTACGGTGCGAGCTGGTTTCACCAGAGTTTCGGACTCTGTGACTGATTCAAATGAAAAGTCAAGGGAAGAATCATCCTTGTTAATCATCAAGTTTAGGATGATTGTTGAATATGATCTGGTTACTGTTCAGTGAAGATCTTGGTTAGAGATCGATTCTCTTCTTGATCTTTGAGGGCAAAAATGAGGATGGTTGATTAATGTTTGGCATGGATTGATGATGGAAGTTTTTCATGTGTATTGAGAATGATTGAAGAGGGGTGTCCAATTCTTTAATGCAAATTCTTCAGTGGGAGATCTTGGTGATTTGAGAGGATATCTATCATCTTCATCATTCGATGGTCGAATGGTGGTAACGATAGAGCACATTACAATGAGACCATCCAAATTTTTGGACAATGTTGACGAATGTTGAGAAACGGGATAATTGTTGATGCACTTGTGATTCACTTTTTCTCTTTTTTTAGTTTGACGTGCACGTCGAATTAACGTGGTTGTGCCCAAAAAACGGGTGACGGCTAATCGGTTCAGTGACATCTCCTCAAAAACCAGACACATTTGTTCAATTCTGATCCGACGAAATTCAAGTATGTGGGTGGGCCACTTGCAGTGTGCAAGTACAAAAGATATTATGCTCTACAGAATAAGAAATCTCAAGAAATCCAGGGCTAACCTCTAACGAGATCCCTCAGCGAAAAACCGTCGTCCGTTAGTACACAATCTATGAATGACATCAGCCCAACGACAGCATAAAGGTGTGCGCTCATACGAAAAATTGCCACTGACAAATGCGTGTAACCGCGCATTTCGGCAAGTCAACTCTTTGATGTTGCGGTCGGTTAGAGATTATGCGTATACATCAAGTTGGCTCTTCTCTTATCACGAAGAACAATACAAATTGAGTCGTCACTTACGTTTGGCGATAATCTGGATGGTACACCGAATTTTTACGCTGAAATCTGGACGGTACATTGAATGCGAAGCGCGCAAAAGACTTTGCTGTTAATTATTGCGCTAGCTCGCTGCTTTGCGGATGCAATATATTACAGTATTTTATTACGCTTATTGGTGGTGTTCGTTTCTTATTGAACGAGTGAGCTAAAATGACGTCCTGTTTTTACAGTGGCGTTCTGGCCAGGGAGAGAAGGCCGGATATTCCTCCTGGCCTCTAATTTTCAGATTTCTTTTTAATCCGTAAGAGGATGACTCACCCAAGTTTTATTAATTCGATATTAGTTTTACTAACAGACTTAAAATTACAAATAACAATAATAATAATAATAATTATTAAAAAAATCATTTAAAACACTACTAAAATAAGTATTTCGTATTGAGTAGGCCTACGTGTATCATTTGATACCGTTTCTCCATCTTAATGCAAATCTCTCTCGAACACAAAGTTCGAGTCAGAAGAAAACATTCCTCCCCCTCCTTACTTGGGCGGTGATAGAAAATTGCGAGGGTTAAAAGGGTGGGCCCATCAATGGTTCGACGCATCACGACCCAGTTTTTTTTTGTTTGTTTTTGCCAGTCCTAATTGACGTATCACGACATGGGGCTCTGGACCATTGGGTAAAATTTTCCTCGTGACGTTTGACCACGTCAGTCCTGCTGTCCCCATGTCCTGTCTGTTGATCACTACCGCAGTTACGGCCAAAAGCATGAACCGATTTAAACAAAATTTGGTGTATGTATTCCTTGAAATAAGGCTGAATGAATTTAGTTATTCTGTAATTAGTTTTCATCATTATTTTCAATGTAAAGGCGTAATATCAAAACAATGGCTAAATAGTTAATTTTGTACGAGCAGTCCAGATTCTGCCTCTATGCTGCCGTATGGTAAGTCACGGCAGGTTAATTTGGATCACTTCCACTTGCTACAAACGCACATTTCTAGTATATAGTAACAAACATTTCAATGATTGTTATAAAACACCTTTATACTTAAAAAAAATTAGGCAGTAAAGCTTAACAAACACTAGCCACATGATATTGCAGTGTTATATTCAATGTGGACTCTTGTCACAATGTTTGCGTGATTATTTTAACTTTTGTTAATATATCTAAAAAGTGTAAATACATTTAAAGTAGTCAACCTGATGTACCCTCACCACAGCGCAATAGGATTTCATCTACTCCCCTTCCCCCCCCCCCCCCACCTCCAAATTAACTGCTGAATTTACTGAAAATGTAGTGTTCGAAGATTTTAAATATGTAAAAGCCTGATCAACAAGAACAAAGGGGACAGAAAACTGTAAAACAACGAAATTTTCAGTTTGTTTTTTGTAACAAAATCAATATCAGCATCCGATGAAAACTTATCTGGTCAGTGATTGCATCGTCGCACACAAGATTCTGGCTCATTTGCCATAAAGTAGTCCTAGCAAAAGTTATAATACAATTTTTTTAAATATAATGTGCAATATAGTAGATATTCTTCAGTACATCACGCATTCAAATTTTTTAGTAGTGTCCTGTTGGTATATCGGCCATTCCAACTGCATACGTCACTTGCAGATTTTTTTTATTCAACCATAAGACATGTCAAATTACTAATGCTAGTGTAATGCATCCTTGTTTCTTACTATCTGTAAAATACTAACCTCTAGTATGTGCTAAAATCGTTTTCGATTTGCTTTTCTACCCGATTTTTTAAACCCCTTAAAAGTTTAAAACACCTGCAACACTTGCAATGCAATGAGGTTAGCCTATCTGCCACTTGGTGCGCAACAATCGTTGCCTCCAACAAGCCAGCGCCAGCCCAACAATGACACTTCGTTTTCGGGTATGGGACGAGGCAGACGTGTGTAATGTTTGCTCCGTTCTTTTTTGCTTTTCGCCAGGGAATCCGGCGTTTCGTGTTCCTTGCCCGAGATTTCATTTTGTTCGAGTCGGGGGATTTTCCCGAGTGTTCGTGTGAAAATAATGAAGAATTAAACCCTCAGGACATTCACCCTGCGGTTGCCAGTGGTAGCCATGTAGTTTTACCGGGTTTTGATGGATTTTGGGACGAAAATTAGGTGTTAGAAGTGAAATTGGTCCTATGTCGCGTGTTTTTCGAAAAAAGAAAAGAAAAAAAAGAAAAATTATACATATAGGTTCGATTGAGTCTCCTTCTGGATCTAAAACACGCTTGAACGTTGTCGGAATTTTTTATTACTAACCTAAATGCCCCACTTGTGTTTTGTTTGGCTTGGTGTACGGACGCTTCCGTTAGGCCTAATGTGGTTGGAGCCGGGAATGCTTCTTCATCGCCGGGCTGTCTTCCTTGCTGTCCATGTCTCCAGTTGACCCTGGTAATTTGAGATGTTTGCAGTTCGTGAGGCATAAACTGAATTTTTGATTTGATTGGATTTGTGCTGAAAGTTTGCCGTGCTGCAGGAGCAGATGGTGGCGTTTTTTGCGCAGATGGCAACCGCCAAACGCCAATCGCCGGTCGTGCTCTTTTCTTTCCTCCATGATCGTGCCATCAGTTGCCAAGCGAGTGCTGCCATCTATCGTCGCGGAGGAGGAGCTTCGTTTGCGAAACCGAAACTGTTGTTGCTGGGAAGCTGCCTGTGGTGAGTTGAAAAAATGAGGCTGTTGGCACTGGGTCTGTGGCTGCACTACAGCAGACGGTCGTGTCTGAACCGGAGCTGTTAGTGCGGGGCAATGTTGCAAGATGGAAGTGTGAGGGAAATGCAACAAAAAATTGAAAACTCCAAGGAAGGAGTTAGCCCCAAAAAGTCTCGTGGCGGAGAAAACGCCAAAAACGAGTCTCAGCCACTATGTTGAATTCCCATAGAGGGAAAAAAAGACCCACACTCGGGGCGTGGCGAACACCACGAAGCCCCGAGTGGTGCACAAGTCTGATAGGCGCCGAAAAACGCCGTACTCAGACTTCAACAGATCCTCATCGCCGGCGAACACCACGAAGCCCCGAGTGGTGCACAAGTCTGATAGGCGCCGAAAAACGCCGTACTCAGACTTCAACCGATCCTCATCCCCGGCGAATCGCACTAGATGCCTACTGTTGATACTGAAGGGCGGTGCGTTGTGCCAGGAGTGTCACACGCCACTCATTAACCGCCAATCGCCACCCGTTACCCGCCACTCGTTAACCACCAATCGCCACTTGTTAACCACCAATCGCCACTCGTTACCCACCAATCGCCACTTGTTAACCACCAATCGCCACTTGTTGCTAGAAGTTCGATATGTTCAGTTGTCATAACTTCAAGGATGCTAAACATCGTAGTATTCTTCACAGTTCGTCAGCGTTCCTTGTTAGCCACGTGTAGTTCACGTTGCAACTTTGTTAGTCCTTGGCCACGTCCTGGTTACACTTCCCGGCTCTCGTCACGGGCTGTGGCCGGCCATCGCCATTGCGAGTTGACAGGCCGTTGCATGGCCGTGTCTGGTTCTTCACATTGGCCGTATCGTGCGGGTTTTTACGGTGATTCTTTCATTTGATCTAACGGTCGCTGCATCGGAAACGCCTTCCAAATTTTGCATTTCTTTTAATTTCGTTAAGGATTTTAATTCCTTGATGGTTAATTCGTGGCTTGTAAAATCCTTGCAAGAAGGAAGTGTGAAGGGCATGCAACAAAAATTGATAACTCCAAGGAGGGAGTTAGCCCTAAAATGTCTCGTGGCAGAGAAAACGCCAAATACGAGTCTCAGCCACTATGTTGAGTTCCCATAGAGGGGAAAAGACCCACAATCAGGACGTGGCGAACACCACGGAGCTCCGAGTGGTGCACAAGTCTGATCAGCGCCGAAAAATGCCGTACTCAGACTTCAACAGATCTGAAGGAATTTTTATTTTTTATTTTAATTTTAAAATTCCTTGCTCGTTACTGACACTGAATTTTGTACGAGAGTCTGTGGCTGGATAAGGGCATTTTACTACGGTTGCACTACAGCCTTTGTTGTACAGTGTGAGGCCTATTAGTAAAACGTTTGGAGTTTTGGAATGGAAATCAGGAATCTGCAGAAAGAACCCTTTTGTCGCCTTTTGCTGGCTAAGTTTTCTGCTGTTTTATTTCTCAACTTCAAAGACGCAAGATTCTGTAGGAGGTTGACCAGGATGCCCCCCCCCCTCCCCCAACCTCGCTCCTGGCGTGTGGCTGGGTTGGAACCATTAACTCATTGTGAATGGAAACTCGGTTCATCTCTTTGAGTTGAAATTAAATTCAGGTCTTGTCTTAGAACAACGTCGAGTGACTGCTAACTTGTAAAACGGAGTTGTCCACTTTTGCAATGTCAGGTCAACTTTTTTGTCTACTTGCATCGAGTCTCTCCCCCCCCCCTACCCCCGTACTTTGCAAGCCCCGGCGGCATTGCTCGGGTGGGGGATTTTTCATTCTTGTCTGAGGTCCAGACGCCGTACTGTGAGGTAATGTGGTGTTCGGCTTACATCTAGGTTTGAAACCATTAGAACGTCGATTCCCTTCCAAGGGACCGAAAATTTGCTAACACTGCACGGCATTTTGTGTTTGAGCTGAGAACACATCCTCCCTCGTTCTCAGGTTCATGCCTGCAAGCGTTTTCCACAACGCACGTTGCACGGATTTCTCCACGTCACAGCAGCACTTTGCACGTTCCAGGGGTCACCCCCCTTTTCATGGCAGGGGACGTTTTCCGTGGATTCTCACATCGTGGATGGGTGCCTCTCGGGGTCGTCCCCCCAGGAGCTGGTATGGATGTCCCCCCCCCCTCACCTTCCTCCATTTCTCTAGCGGGTTGGGGGGGGAGGTGCGTCCCCATGTGGACAACTGGGAGGTCATCACCGACGGCGTGCTCACTCTGTCCGCTGTAGGCAGAGAACATTCGCCGTTTTTTGTGTCTGAACGACCGCTTACTCCAGCCTCTGAAAGCTGAACCAACATCTAGAGAAGCAGCGTTTTCAAGGTGGAGACGATTCGATCGGTCAGAGAAGCGATGCAGCCAACCGTTGTTACAATTGCCATCTATTTCGAGGATGCATGCATGCATGGTCCATTGCACCAGGGGATTCGGCATCTGTTTCGCCTTTTTGTAGGAGGTCAATCGTACCAGTTTCGTGTCCTACCTTTTGGGATTGCAACCGGATCTCATGTCTTCACGGAAGTGCTTTGCCTGGATTGGGGGTTTCTACATTGTTTGGAAATTGTAGCCCATGCCTATATCAGCGTTTGGTTACTCCGCCATCACTCGGAGGAAGTACTCGGGTGGCAATTGGCCATGTGTCTTCAAGGTTCTGGGTCTAGGCGTCCAGTTGGAAATGCCCGGGCTGGTGCCGTGCAGGCAGTTTGTGTTCCGCGGCGCTCAGTTCGATACGGTCGAGATCACGGGTTGGCCATCGCAGGAACAGGTGGAGAGGTTACTGGATCGGGTGGAAAGGTTGCAGCTAGCCACCGAGATTACGTCAGTGGACCTGGTGTCAGTAACAGGTGTCGTCGATTCCTGCGCTGAGCTGGTTCCTTTCGGGGAATGGAAGGTCAGGCCGATGCATTTGTTCAGGAAACATGAATGATAACCTCGTCGTCCTGGTGGGATGTGTTTTCTCTGGACAGTTTACAGTTCTGTGGTAGGGTGATCCCTTCAACACCTGCCGGGGAGTGCCCATTCAGGACGCAACGCCGTTTGGACTTCTCTTCACGGACGCATCCTCCACAGGCTGGGGGGCGTACTTCGAGGGTCTCATGACGGCGGGAGTGGGGTCAGATGAGGAATGCCAGTTACATATCAATGTTCTGGAGAAGCGAGCAAAACGTCTGGCGGTGCAGGTCAAGGAAAGAGTTTGCGTGGGAAGAACGTGATAGGCGGGGATGGCTATGATGCACAACACAACGGCGGTGGCTCACGTCATGATAGGAGGAGGGAATTGTTCTTGGTTGATGATGGAAGAGACCTCCCTGCTGTTTCGACTGCACGAAGCCCTGCATCTAGACCTGCGTCTGCATCATGTAGCAGGGAAGCTCCGTAATCTAGCAGACGAGTTGTCACGTCAGAGAACTCACACAACGGAATGAAGTTTCGATCCCAGCCTGTGCCAGGGCTCGTTATTGACGTGGGGGAAGCCTGGGTGGGCCTGTTTGCGGCATGCTACAAATGCCAACTCCCACACTTTGTCTCGCCGTTTCTGGACTCGACGATGTGGGCCACGTACGCTCTCTCCATCGACTGAGCAGGCCTGTCAGCTACCTGTTTCCCCCCGTTCTCACTTCTGCAGGCGTCTTGGAACAATCTTCGCAAGTCCCCGGGAGAATACATTTTGGTGGCACCACTCTGACCAGCTGCGTCATGGTTTCCTTACTTAGTGGAACTGTCGAAGGAGGACCCACTTCCTCTACTCCATCCTGACCCAGCACTGAGGTGCGCGACCCACCCTTGTCCCGAGTTCACGGGTGGAGACTGTGGTAAGGAATTCGGAAGGTGAGGGTTTTACCAGAGGCCTCGGAGGGGATGTAGGGTTGCCGCCATTTTCGACAAGGAAGAACAGTGAGGCCAGGTGGAAGGTTTGGCGTTTCTGGTGCTAGAAGAAGGGATGTGATCCAACGGACCCTACAGAAGCCGCTTTGTCGTCCCACTTGAAAAAACCTTTCGGAGCGGATGTTGGGTTGCCTGCGTTCTTCAACGAGGAAAAACTACGACGCCCGGTGGAAAATTTGGTTTTTCTGGTGCCGGAAGGTGGAAATTGATCCGACGGGCCTGACCGGAGCCGCTTTGTCATTTTTCCTGGAAGAACGATTTGTCAAAGGCTTGTCCCCGACGGCCATTAAGGGGTATCGTTCGGCCATCAACTCCGTCTTGTCGGCATTGGGAAGGAAGAAGCTGGTGACCAGTGAACATGTATCACGGCTGGTTCGGGCCTTTGTAAATGCACGACCAAGGATTAAGCAATTGTTTCCCAGATGGAACTTACTGTTGGTGTTGGCTAGTTTGGAATTGGCACCTTACGAACCTCTTTGTTCGGCTTCGTTGCTCCTGTTATCACAGTAGACCCTATTCTCGGTGGCTCTGGCAGCTCGGCAGAGCGAGCTGGCTGCTCTGGTGAGAGATGGCCAGTGAACATGGTTCACGCCAGGTCCGGGCGTTTGTGAATGCAACACCGAGGCCTAACAGTTGTTCCCCAAATGGAGCTTGCCCTTGGTGTTAGCCGGTCTGGAGTTGGCGCCTTAGGACCCTTTTTCTTGGTGGCTCTGGCGGCTCGGCTGAGCGAGCTAGCTGCTCTGGTGAGAGATGGCAAGAACATTCATCCTTCCTTCCTTCCTTGACTTCCTTGTGAAGAATCAAACACCAGATGTGGCCCCCATGCCTTTGGTGATTAAGGCATTGAAGACAGCGATTGATCTAGGGGGTATGGAGTGGACCCAAGGCTCGGTCCGGGCTCTCCACCTTTTCTTAGGACCATTTTGACGGAGCAGTCTGGACGTTCGGGACGAGCAGGATCTACACTCACTCCACAGTTTTTGCAATGGGATCGAGCTTCTGGAGGTGTCCTTCCCTTCCCGTCACCAGCGAAGATAGGGAAATGGATTTGTAAGGTCATCACGCGAGTGTATGAGCACGGACTGGACCATCTGGACATCCCTGCGAATGTGAGGGGCCCATGCGTTGAGGGTTTTGGCTGCGTCTTGGGCCTTCTCATCTGGCACCCCGATTAATGATGTGGTAGCTGCCAGCTCTTGGACCAACAAGAACACTTTCATCGCCCATTATCTTTGTGATACAGATACGGCGAGTGGGAGTGGTCTGGAGCATCCCCAAGTGGCGGCTAGAAGCGTTGTTGGGGAGTGAGTGAAGTTTGTATACACAGTGGAAATGAGATGACACAACACAAGGAGTGTTGTAGTGTCATCATGCCCACTGGAACTTTCTCTAAATGGGAGAAAGAAGGTGGGCAAAGGCAGTGAACTTCAGGCGACACGTCACGAGGCAGTGTTTGGTGTTGCAATGGTGGAAGGCTTCCTGTTAAAGTGCATACTGGCGAGTTTCCAACCTGACACGAGGAGTGTTGAGGGGTTGGCCCACATGAACCTTTTCCTGGTGAAGAAGTTGTGGGGATATGCACGTTGTACACAGTGGACAGTACACAGTGGAAAGATGGACAGTTGTCATCACTGTTGCCCGGTGGCAATACCAGTGGTGGATCGCAGTCCATAGCTGAGGACCTCGCCCGAGACAAGTGCTGAGATGGGTAAAGGTTTGTTGCTGGCAGTGTTTAATGTGTGATGTGTACTGTATTGTTGGTGTGGAGTGCAATGCAACGAGAGTTAGCAGGGTTCGTGCTGTCCCACCGGCCTATTGGACAAATTCAGCACATACTAGAGGTTAGTATTTTACAGATAGTAAGAAACGACAATTTTAACTTGATTAAAATTAGTTTTTACTATCCTAAAATACTTACCTCTAGTAGGACCCGCCCAGCCTCCCCGCTTCGCCGAACCCTGGAAAAGTTGAGTTGTGGGTTCCGGAAAACGAAGTGTCATTGTTGGGCTGGCGCTGGCTTGTTGGAGGCAACGATTGTTGCGCACCAAGTGGCAGATAGGCTAACCTCATTGCATTGCAAGTGTTGCAGGTGTTTTAAACTTTTAAGGGATTTAAAAAATCGGGTAGAAAAGCAAATCGAAAACGATTTTAGCACATGCTAGAGGTAAGTATTTTAGGATAGTAAAAACTAATTTTAATCAAGTTAAAATTGTCGTTTTTTTTGGGGGGGGAGTTAGGGTTTTGCAAAATGTTTTCTTGGCCTTGAGAGGTTGAATTTGGTATCCAAATCTGTGGACTTCTTTCATGGTTGAGGCTTTTTTTTTGGTCCTTGAAATTGCGTGGGTTCCTCAATTTTCCTGTTCCAGGCACTGGCTGATTATTTTCTCTTTTAGCAGTGCAAATCGCTTAGGTAAGATTGTAGATTATTCACAGAGTGGTGTGTAGATCTTTTAAATTTTTCTTTAGCTTTTTCTTTTGGGTTTTGGTCCCTGTAGCAGAATCAGAGCGACGCGCGACGCTACGTCACAGTACGGCTGGTAGTGTTGCAGTACGATTTATCCTACACTTTTTCTTTCCTGGTTTTCTTTTTGAGATAATTTCGCCAAATATTGACCGATTACGACGTTCAAATACACCATTTAAACCGTTTTTTCGAGAGCTTTTGAATGGTGCTATTATGACAATAGGTTTGGTCGTTCTTAAGTTATTTAGCAAAAACAACTTACAACGGTCTAGAAAAAATTTCTTGCAAGAAAATTGTTCATGAACCCAAATGGGCCTCACTCAAAATTTTGCACGATGCAAAATTCCACCTTCGCACCCTTCCTGCCACCTGCAGACACCTCCCTCTTCCCGCAGACCGTTTTTAGTTTGCAAAAAGCTTGTCGCAGACCGGCTGAAAATATTCTGCTTCTGGGGATGTAGTCTTCTAGAAATTGTCTTTTTTAGACCTGGAGAATCTAGATTGGGTGAAACACAAGGGGATTGGATTTTGGAAGGGGGTTCGGCTGCGTATAATCCCTCAAGAGTCGGTTGTGGCGAAATAGTGTAAGCGTTACCTGAGGGGTCAATTTTGTTCGTGATGAATGACTTGTGGTGTTTGAAGTGAGCACCGTCTCAGCCTTGTCATTGTCATTGAAAGTTCATGCTCTAATGGTATGGTAGGTGAAAAAGTGCGTGAGCAAGGTGAACTTGTTGATGAATGGTGGTGCAACGCTGGCCTTTGCCAATACGGTGAATAGACAGAAGTTGTACTCAGATGGTTTATACACATAGCCACGCGGAATTTGTCCTTTAATATGTTAATTGTGGTTCAGTAGGGCAGCTCTAGGAGTAGGCTAGGTTGCACTATGGAGAGATTTTGCTGGTTAGGGGACAAGCCCCCAGAGTGAGGAGCAATTGGCAGTCCAGTCCCTTTCATGCATCGGGCTGGTTACAAGAGTGGTTCACAGGTGGGAGCCACAATAAGGACCATGAGCCTCTAGTACTTACAGCATCCTCCCGTGGTGATAACAACCCCCACTGTGTACTGAACCAGAACCAATCCCAAGGTTATACTTTATATTAATATACATGATTTAATACAAGACAATAACATTATGACAAGATATATTCAGTAGCTTTACATAATATAGGCTATAGCAACAGAAAGAGGAACCCAAGGCCAATGGCCCTAGGTGACCTATTTAGAGTGTTAGGTTAAGTTAAGCTACTATGTGCAAGGTGGAGACAAACTTCCGTAGCAGTGGGAAGGAACAGACGATGAACTGACGGGGGATACAATGTCTGAGAAACGTGATGGATTGCCTGGTGTTGGAGGCACATTAGAAAACCCCTCACGAATTCGTTTTTCTTGAATCTGAATTTTCCGACGAGCACTTTTGCGGCGCATTTTGAGGATGTCTGCCCACTGTTTGGGAGAAATAGCTTTGCAAATTGAGCATGGGCGGCGATAGTAGTCACACGATCTGTCACGAGCGCAAGAAAGATGGGGATCCGTTTTCTTCTTTTTTGGAGATTATTCGGGCACAGTGGTACCATTCAAGTTCTTTGAGATTTACTTGCGTTAAACTTGCCGATAATGTCACACTGGGCCTGCGATTTGATGCCGAATTTTGCAACAGCTGCGAAGATGTTGCCTGTCGGAGGATCAAAGCATTGTGCTGAAAACTTTTTCGCGCCTTGGGCGAGGTGAGGCATGCTGGAAAGAGTTACTAGCGGATGTGACCTTGAGGCCCAAGTAGTTTTGGGTTGTGCCGAGAGCGGGCGGCAGAGTGGTTTGTCTCAGATGTTGCGAGCAATTTTTTCCGTAAGGAAGTGTTGAGTCTTCTTGATTTCCTTCTTTTTGATTTTTTTCAGGAGGAGTAAGATTTTGTGTCGATTTTGAAGTTTGCCATTGTGTTGGTGGGTTGGTTGGTTGATCTGACGGGGCGGACGTGGTAATCAAAACCCTGGTGAGGGGGGGGGGGAATGATCTTGGCTGATCACGCTGGATTAGTGATGTATTCAGTCAGGTAAGAGGGTCCAGCGAAGGGGGCAGATTTCGTGCGGAGTGCCTAAGCGAAGTTGGGCAAAGGGAAAGAAGCAGCTCGATCGTGGTAGTTGTCGTATTCCAGGTTATGTTGAGTAAGAATTCCTTGCTGATGAGGAGAGCTTGGAATGGGGTGTGACTATAGATTTATCTTGTTGATGTGGGAGAAGGCAGAGACATGTGCGTTGTGGGCAAATTGTCAAATTGCCCCACACGGGAGTCGAGGATGGTTACCGCCACCGTCTTTAAGCCGTCGAAGAGGGATTGTTGACGGGTCATCGTCGTTGTCATCGGGATCGTTGTTGGTCGAAGGCCGTGGAAAACGATTGGCGAAGAGAGGCATTTGGGGCTGAAGAGGTGTCGAATGACGGAGGGGCCGCGTCGAATGACGGAGGGGAGGTTGAAAGGGATGCGAGTGAGGCGGTTGTCGTGGCGGTGTGATCCGTCTTTGGAAGCGCTGAACTACTGAAGGCTGCGAAGAAACTGAAGGCACAGAGGGCGAAGGTGAAGTGCGTGGACATTTGGAAGATGGTCCCTGAGAATGGAGATGGCATTTCTGGGAGGACTTGGATGACAACTATATTCATTTCTTGGTGTAGGATAACGTAGAAATAAAATGCGCTTACGCCGGTTTGTGTAAAGGAACTTTTTGATGGCTCTATCCATGAGGGCAAGGACTTGCTTTTGAAGAGAGTAGCATGGACTAGTGAGAAGTCCGGGAGTGGCGGAACGATGCCGAAGAGATGTCCAACGGGATGTTGGTCGAAGAGGCGTGGGAATGGGCTGATGCTGGTTTGGAGGAAGTGCTGTGTGTCGTTGCAAGGCAAGTGAAGGGCCATGTTGGTTGGGCGTGCGGCAGCGGTGAGGGTGGCGAAGGCGAAGCGCAGACCACAATGTTTGGATCGAGAGGCGGAGGTCTGCCGGGGATGGTGCCGCTATCTTGGGCGATGGATGCTTGGAAGACGTCCTTGATCTTTTTATGGCGAAAACGCATGAGCGGAGGGCGAAAAGGGTGTGGTCGTTCAGGGCGAAGAACCTTGTGTTGTGGTTCGGAGCATGTCATGGCGAAGACATATCTCTGAAGGCGGTAGTCGAAAACGGGTGATGCAGGGGAGAAAATGTCGATGATATACGACGAGAGGAAAACAAAGGTGGCAACTGATTATGCCAGAACCTGCATGCAGTTGTGGAGACCAGTGCCTGATGGCAGGCTGTTCGTTGATTGGCCTTTAGCGCAGCTGACGAGCGGCGTCAGATGATTCATCCGTGTTAGTTGACGGCAGCAGACGAAGGCAAAGTGGCAGACACACGGTGACCAGAACTACTAGAGTTGTGGACTGTGAGTGTAGGTGAAGGACTCTTGAGGAGATGTACACAGGTGTAGTCCAGGTTAAGCCGTGAAGAGAATTACTTTAGTTGTGGTCTTGAGCAGGCAAAGAGGAAGCAGGCACAGGGTGACGTTCAGGCAGTGTCATAGGAACGGGAGGCAAGTGTCAGCCGAAGAGGGGCGAAGGCGAAGCACTTACTACGGCGTTAGGGTAAGGCGGCGGAGGGCTTGGTGGGGAAGGAGCAGCTGATCTAGGTGATGAGGACGTCTGGGAACGAACCATGACGTGGACGTTAAGAGTTGATGGCGAAGAGAGTATAATAGTTGCAGATGGCGCAGCAGGCGTAGATGGCGAAACGGAGCGCAGCTGACATGCGATTGCGAAGATGGCAGGGGACTCGCCGGAACGGTGCGGTCGCCTTGGTGATGGGTGCATGGAAGGACGATCTTGTTCTTGCCCTGGCGAAGGTGTGTGAGCCAAGGGTGAAGAGAGGCTCAGTGGGAAGAGATGGCGTGGCAGTTGAAAGCGGCGGAGCTTGAAAAGCAGGCGTAGTAGGCAAAACAGGGAGAAGCGAAGTAGCCATTCATGGTCACGCTGGAGGAAAAAAGATGGCAGCCATCCAAAGGCTGGCCCTTTTTATTAGAGGAGTGTGTAGCACAGGCGCACTGGGTTGCAGTGTTGGATGGATCGAAAGCACTAAGAAACCTCCAGGGAAGAAGCATCCTTCGGGGAAGAATGCAAAAATCCACAGGTAATCTTAGATTCCGAACTGCAACTAGAAACACTAAAATACCAGGGTCGGGCCTGATTAACTTTTGTTTTTAGTGCCTAAACGAAACCTGTCTTTCTTATAGCAGTTCCTCCGATTGAGGCGCAAATCCCTAGCAAAAACCTGTTTCCCTTCTGCGCAATCTAAGGCAGACTTTGCTTCATCTTTATTCCTCCGAGGTAACCTGGGCTACCGAAAGGGGAGGTCAGACGGGTAGAGGTAATGCATATTTTCGTTAAGGCAATAAAAACAAAAATTAACCAGGCCAGACCTTGGAATTTTAGTGTTTTTAATGCCGACCTGTCTTTCTTATAGCAGATCTCGTAAAACATGGCGGCGGCGCCAAGGGTAACGATCACCCGTGCTACGAGCCGGCGGTCCCCGACTCTATGACCTTGTGAACTGAGCACCATCCAAAGTATCACTCCAAAAGGAAGTCAGAAGAGCGGAAATGGTCGAAGCATACTGAAGAAGAGAGACAGTCGGAACTTGATAGATCAGAATAAGAGCCTCAGAAAAGAAGGGACCGAAGAAAGGCCGATAACCTGCCCGTGAGCGTGATGAAGGAACAACAAATTAGAGGTTCGTCTAGGCGTGGTAAGAAGTGCGGATAAGGCGGTGACAGACGAAGATGAGCCAGGGACCGACGACACACTTTTCATGGATCACAAGAGAATGTCGCATAAAAGAACAATGAATGGTGATCGCGTTCTGAGTGTAAGTAATGAACCATGTACATAAAGAAATGACAGGTTACATTACCTTTATGGTGGACAATACTGGGGGAGGGTCTAAGATGTGGTCGCAGGACACCGGAGTGATGACGGCGTGTTGAGTAGCTCGAAGGATCAGGGTGCAGGAGTTCGTTCCACTGAAAGGGACCGAAAGAACGCAGTAGTCGAGTTGACCCGAGTTAAAATACAGTCTGGTCTGGTGTGCATAAAAACAGTCGAGTACACAGAGCATAGAAATAGTTAGTAATAAACGAACAAAATAACGAGGAACCGTAATCGCAGTGCGATTACAGGAGATCCAGGACGGCGCAAGATCCGGAACGGTGAGGATGGACAAGGCGCCCAACGTCTGAGATAAGCTTGAGAATACAAAGAAGGAGAGTTCACAGGCAGACAAAATTGTTTATAAATGAAGCGTAAAAGCCATTTTCTTGGGAAAGACTAAAGAACGTGTTTAGTGGGATATTGGTTCCGCCTCATCATAAGTATGGTTCATGGAAGTGACAACAATTATGGAAGGGGTCGGAAACCGAGGGCCAACACCCTTTGCTAGCTGATGGCTAGCAGTGCATGGCAGACGAGTGGAGACGTCCGAACACTGCGTGATCCCAGAAAAAACTGGGATAAAAGAGGTGGCGCCATAAAATAGCCACACACTATAGGCACTCAAATTGTGGAAGTCTGCGGAGGATAACGCTGCGGACCAGGAATTGATGATGCGGGTGATAGCTGGATGAGAAGACAGAGTCAGCTTGAACTCCCGATGATGGCAGTGGACGGAGAAGATTGATGTGCGGCGGTAAGGATTCCTGCGAGACTTAGCCCTGACAAGAACGGGTAGTCAGTAGGAGACTTAGGATCGACAAGGCTGGGTCGAGCCGAACGATACTTGGAGGACGGTCCATGTGATGACCGAGGGCTGGGTCGGGCCGAACGAGGCTAGGTGGAGGACGGTCCGTGTGGCGGCCGAGGCTTGACAGATGATGGTCCATACGGGAACGGTGCATCTTGGATTTGGCGCACTGTTGTAAACGCCAAGGAGGTGTGGGAGGCAACGGGGATAGCCAACAAAATTTATGTTTCATAAGGTTGTTGGCGGCCTCCAAGGTTGCTGTTTTTTACTGTAGGCAACCAATTTCCACGATGAGAGTGCCGTTAGAGTCGCGAAGGAATTTAATAGTGGATGTTTGTTGTGTTAGTCGTGCGAATATCATGAATGTCGGCTATGTTTGTGCGAAGAGTGTAAAGTTCGGTAGAGTTGGCATTGAGTTTATCGAGTTCAACGGAAAAAGTACGAGCCGTGGCGATGAGGGAAGAGATGTTCATTTTGGGATGTGCAACGTCATCAGGAGACAGCCGGAGACCGTGACTTCAGAGGATGGAAACGGGGGGGGCCGGATTCTGTAGTAGACCGGAAGGGACCAAAGAAGGAGGTGGAACAACTGGTAAAGAATGTGTGGCAGGGAGCGGTAGTGAGGGCTAGACGGCTGGCGTAACAGTCAAAAGTGGAGACCCTCCACGCGGAAGGCGGACCGGTCCTCTGTTCTTGATATGGAGGCCTTTTGTAATTTTCCCCATGAAATTGATGGAGCAGACTGATTGGACGATACAGCAGGTGAGGATTCCAGCAGAAGCAGGAGCGTAGAATCGCGAACAGGTGAAGAAGATGGGATTGGAGCCGTCTTTTGAGACTGTCGAGGCTTTTTATGGTTGACCAGGCTGGAAGTCGGAGGAGAAAGCGAGTCCGAAACAGGATGGTGGGTAGATTGTAGCAAGGCTCAACGATATGAACGATGACAGATTTTTTTCTGACATCGGAGAATTTCCAACCATGTGGTTTCATCGATGGTTACACAAACGCTGCACTTTGAATTGTACCAATCGCATGAACGATGGTACTGACAACAAGGTGGATATCGAATTGAGTCTTGGTGCCCGTAAATCCTAAACAACCACAGGGAACTGGATCAGGCAACACAGTAGGTTGGTTTCTGTCGAAATTCGAAAACGTCTTGGTGTTGAGGAACATTTTCGGCTTCGGTAACAGGATGTATTGTGAATCTAAAGCATCGTAGAAGTTCGAAGTACAATCCATCGTAAAAACATACAGTACAATAATGGTGCACCACATGAATGTGAGCACGACAGCGAACGCACGGTTTAAGCGGTTTTCGCCCCAAAACGTGAAGCAAGAAGAATCCCGGAATCCCGTTCAGACGAGCCACCTGGCGACGGAGAGAAAAAGGGGAGCATGCTAAGGGATGTGGGCTGTGTCTTGTTGGATGGTGACAGAAAGGACCGTTACGCAAGGGGGAAGATCTGAGTGAATAGGATTGTGTCCACAGTGTATACAGGTTCTGTGGATCGAAAGAAACGGATGAAAATGGCTCTTGCCTCTGAGAGGACTCGAACTTGCAATCTCCGGTTTAGGAGAACGGGCCTAATCCATTTGGCCACCGAGGTACTTGATGAATACAGCAATATCAGGAAGGTATGGTTACCGCAAGAGGTATGGTTATCGCATTTATCATCTCCCTTTTCTTTTCGAAGTTGGTGCATAGGAAAAGCGGCCCATCGATCGATCGTGAAAAGGACCGGCCGGACGGAGGGTGGATCAAGTTTGGGACTTATGTGACAGGAATGAAAAGTGGACAAGGGTGAAGACAAACACCTGTTAAGCGTAACGTGATAGAGGAAAGCAATAATGGGCTGCACAATGTTGATGCAAAAAGGAAAAATGGGCGGCCCAGATACTGGCAGTGCAGATTAAGACCTGTATAATCCTGGTCGATCGCTATATGTCAAATTGAAGCAGCGACACACCGCATGCGTATGTTGGTCGTGTCTCCGGGTGAAGTTTTATAAAATTTTTTTCTACGTTTAAGAGTACGGATGCAACCTGCGGCCAACTTTATTAAGGCCACGAACAAAAAATTTTTGGTTTATGGGCGAGGTTGCAAATTGAAGCACCAGGCAACAAGGCATTTTTTTTTATTTAACTGACCACGTTTCTTCAACAAGTAAAGCTGAAAGTTGAAAACGTGTGTAGACAGGCTACAAAAATATAATATATGGCAAAAAAATATAATGTATTGGTAATACATTATTTATCATTTAGTATTCATTTAGTATGCGAATGGAGGGAGACAGGTGCACTTGAGGTGTCGAAGGAGACCAGAAAACGAAGTACATGAGCCAGAGAAAGTCCGTCAAACAGAGGGGTTCCAAGTGGCTTGGAGAAAGATAGCCTTCCAGAGTGCCAAGGAGGGGGCCAACTGGGAAATGTGAGGCGGCCGAGGGGCTCATGTCAAAGCTGGGGCGTGAAAGGCATTGCTGTAGCAGACACCGGTCCCCAAGGTGAAACGTGACAAGAAGTGAAGCTCGATCGCGAGACCGGGCAGAAGGAATTCAGACGCTCGCGCACCAAAGAAGAAAGAAGACAGGGGGCTCGACACAGTCGATCCGTCAGAAGAACCACCAAAATGCGCCAAAATGATCGCAAGTGGGCTGCCGATAAACACTATCTGTACAGAAGTACTGTAAGAAAAAGGAAAAGCGGGAGAGCTGCAGAACAGCCACACACGGTGGTGCCCTAGGAAGAAAGATGAGGCCTGCGCTCCGTGCACGTGTAGAAAGGGCAGGGAAGCCAAAAAGGATTTCGCTAAGGATTTGAGCCTCAATAGGAGGAATTGCTATGAGAAAGACAGGTAATTTATATTTTCGTCGGCATTAAAAAAAATATGTTTGGTTCTCGGCTATTTTTATTTAAAAAGTAACCAGGCCACCAGTTTTTATTTTTATTTTAACTCGAGTCTGCTTTTAACTTCCCAAAACACTTGATTTTAATTTTAAAGAGCTGCAAGTGGTTAGCTTAACAGAGTACAATTATTGAATGCCAACTTAGGCTAACTAATTCTTATTTTCACCAATTGAATTGCTTTTCCTTGTACAGTAATAAATTTAGCGTGCATCAGCAAATAAAAAATGATAATCAGGAACAAATCTGACCACCAGGCAACGCCAGAGAACCGACTAATTTTTTTCCAAGGCCTTAAGCAGAAGTGGAAAAAAATAAACCAAAAGTTCATTGGAAAACTAAGAAGCAAGAAAACGTCCTAAATGTTGGTACAGTAGAACCTTGATTATCCGAACTAATTGGGACTGAAGGGTGTTCGGATAATCGAAAATTTGATTTTTTACTGCTTAGATTTACATAATTTAAGTAAAGGCTCATCTTGATTAGTTTCAGTTGCAGTACTACTATAGTATGGTGCAGTTAAGTAAAATTAGTGTAAGCAAAATAATAAAAAGTAAAAATTAATATTGGTCTACCGCCAAAATTCACACCAAATCGTTTACATTTGCAGGTCAAAGAAAAAAAAATTGGTACCAACCTCGCACTTGAATCCCATGAATCTCTCGCATCTTCGTCAATGTGGTTCATATCAGCAGACTTGCTCTTCCGCTGTAAAATAATGAACTAATTTATTTAGCACCTTAAGTCTTTTTTTCAAAAAAAGAAAACAATTTGTAGAAATAGTGTTTATAATTTAGAATCCAAAACTGAATCCTACCCGCTTTCTGGCTTGTGGCTTCCGTGGCTCAGGCTTTTCTCTTGCTCGCTTCACTTTCTTCACAGGCGTCGTCGGAACTTTTTCTTCCACTACTCGCTCTTGCTTCTGACGCTTCATTTTCTTGCCTTTCCCAGCCACTGTCGAAGGAGGAGTAACCGTCTTGTAGTGAATATTTTCATCACCACTTTCTTCCGAACTGGAATCTGCTTCAGTAAGTAAAACAGGCTTATGCATATGCTGACACTGTTTGCTGCTAGTGGTCCCAATTTTTAGACAAAACGTCCAAGCTTTACGTACAGTAGCCATGCGTATACAAACTCAGCCAATACCATTAGGTTTTGCAGGCTACATACATGTGTACATGCCAACTGCTGGTAGTATCTGAAGGTAGATTCTGAACATCTCCATCATGGTGATACAGGTAGCAGCAAAAACCATACTGAATGTCTTCATCAGTCAACAGGAGACAATACGTTATTAGCACAATGACAGCAAAGCAGAAAAGCCTAAGTCACTACAGGTTTAAAGTGAAGCACGATATAAAACTTATCCATTTGAAAGTCTACATTAAGTGTAGCGCCATGTTAAGCAGCCAATATTTTTTCACAAAATCAAACTGGGGAGGGATAGAATACGCGTATACATGTATATGTATACATACTAGTGGTGTACCGATACCACAATTTCAATACCAATAAACTGGTTCCATACACGTAATACCAAGCACAATTACCATGCAAGTATCAGTTATTGAAATAAAATAATGATGAATTAATAATGCTCAGGAAATTCAGGTTTCTGCTGTGGCAAAATATTATAAATTAACATATATTTGCCAAGAAAAATTGAATGTATACAAATATGCATTAAATTTAATTTTAAAAAAAATTTAAAATTAAGTTTAAGAACAACATCTCAGCAAAGCTTTGAAGATTTTTGCAGACCAGATGTACAGCGTGTACTTTTCAATCAAATCGAACACATGGTACACAACAAGATGGCGGCGCAAGGTTTAACACTTTGGAGCCCGATATATCGTCGCATCAAAACCGTGTCTAAAGCCCCTGACAAACGATATATCATCGTCTCAGTTCAAAGCCTCGTAGCAAAAAAAAATTCCAATTGCGTAAAACGGAGGTGTAATTCCGATTAAATTAGGTATTTTGGAACGTATATTTTTGCTTTATTTAATTCAATATCATCTTTTAATTACTGTAGAACCTCAATTATCTGAACTAATTGGGACTGAAGGATGTTTGGATAATCGAAAATTCGGATAATCCAACTTACATGCAAAATAAAAGAGGAAAAGTTTTTTCTTTACCCAAGTTTTAGTGTTTATCAACTATGCTTGGATTGTGTAACCCTCTTAGGCCTAAGTGACGATATATTGCCGTCTCAAAAGCTTTTGAAAAAGCCTGACGATCGTTATACCGTTCGCTTAGTTCTAGGACCTGTTAAAAAAATCCTATTGCGAACTTCGGAGGTATAACTCCAATTGAAATAGGTATTTTGGAACGTATATTCTCGGTTTATTTCGGTTAATTTAATTAATCATCTTTTTATTACCTTAATTGATGTTATTGTTGGCATTGTCGCCAAAAATTGACGTGAAATTGCCTTTTGTTTGTCGAAAATTTCCATTGGCTCCAACAATCATATCTCTGGAACAACCCAACGCATAGCTGCCATCTTGGTTGGGTACCATCGCGAGAGGGGAATCTCAATTTTCTGGCCTGTGAAAAATGACTTCATCAACTCCTACGTCACTGCCTATATTCCTCGAATGAAATGTGCCGTTTCAACGGCCTTTGTTCAAACTCGCGAGCTATCGCAAGCGCTGACTGGTTTGTTCACGGCATGTGACTCTTCGGCTGTTCACTATTGACGTCACGCGAAGCGAGTCAAGGTCGCATCCATTGGCGCTGGCAGGAGCACGTTGGCTTGCGGGCAGCCGGTCATGATGGCGTCCTACGAAGAATTTGGAGTCAGCTTTCAATGATCATGAATATTGAGGAACTAAAGCAACTTTAAACTATTGCTATTGTAATAAAACATAAAATAATGATTTAGGAAGTAATAACAGGCTTTGTAACGGAAGAATATCCAGTGGATGTTATCATCCCGAGTACTGTTAAGTTTAAACTTTCGTTAGCGCTGTTTTCATAGTCGAACTTCAGGTTTTTTTTTCCTTAATAATAAAAACATAGGATGATGGTTCCCATTATATATCTGCTCAATAATTTACAATTATTACGTCTGCTAATTTTTATACCCCTAGACCACATTTTTTTTTTATTATAATTTATTTTCGTGAGGCCTGCAACGCGTTCATCGCAGCCATGTTGTGGCCATAGGTTTTCTCGACATAATTTTCGCAAAATGGTGTGGGCCTAAAAGACTAATGAAAAGAAAATTTTGCATGAAATGACTCCAGGAACTTCTCTAATAAACGGCAAATTCCAACCAATAAGAATGGTGTTCACATAATCAGGGTGTTCGTACAATTGGGCTTCGGATAATCGAGGTTATAGTATACTGTAATTGATGTTTTTGTTGGTAGTGTCATCAAAATTGACGTTAAAATTGCTTTTCTTTGCTGAAAATAGTCCTTCGTTCAAGCTGTCGTAACTCCTCAACAATGCAATGCACGGCAACCATCTTGATCGCGTTAGAAAACTGGGAATCGCCATTTCGATGCCTGCTTTGAATGTCATCAACGTCGCCGTCACAGCCTTTATTACTCGAATAAACTGCGTTTCAACGGCTTTTTTTTAACCACCATCAGTATTGCGAACTACGTTTGGTACGTTTTGTGGCAAGTGACCACCACTTGTGATGGGGCCCAGCCTCAAGTGACGTCATGCGAAGCGAGTTAGGTCACAGACATTGGAGCTAGCATGCGCGTGCCCGTCTCTTATGGACTGCCGGCTAGGCTACGGAGCACGATGGCAGCAGAAAACGTATTGCTTTCAACGATCGTGAATACCGAGGAAACGAACTTGAAACTACTGGTACAGCATTAAAAACATCAACAAACGATTTCGGAAGCAGTAAACGATTCTGTAATGGAGGAATAACGAGTAGATGTTATCATTGCAAGGTGTCCTGGGTACTGGAAGTAGAATATTTGCACCTATTTTTTTTTAATAATGAAAACGTAATACGTGGTTCCAAGTTTATTAATATAATTATTACGTCTGCAATTTTTTATCCCCAGAGAACGTAGTTATTTTAAGGCGAATTGTTTAACTAAGGCATGTAGCAAGTTTATGGCGGCAGTGTATTGCTCCTGGCAGTTTTCAGTGACGAAACCTGAAATGGGCTTGGAGGTGAGAGGGTTAAGGGACCCTAAAACTCTAATCAAAAGCAGCTAGCAACTGCTTTGAGATGAAAAACAATCAACTGTTCACATTCTGAACCAGGATGGTTCTAGATGGGATTATAAAGTTTATTTGATGTAAACTACTCTTAACAAAAACGTTGGCGTCAGTGTTAAAGTGGTCCCTTAAAAATACGTGAAAATACTACTGAACAATGTCAGGTGTAGTTACGACGACATAGGTTCTTGAAATTAATTTTCTGTTCCACACCCCAGGAAAAGTAAAAGTAAATGACAATTCAAAATGTTTTAACAATTTGCGCCATTTTTTGACAGGTAATCAGTATCAGCAAACCAGGAGAGCAGTCGCGGTTTCAATACCAAGAAACCAGCACTTACAACCTCATTCGTTATCGGAATTAGTACACCAGTAATACGTATACATTTTTTTATTAAAGCAGCAAACATTTCTTGCAAAGCCAGACAACCAAATAAATCACACAATGAGGTGTAGAAGAAAATAGTTACCAGTTAATTCTTCACGTTTTTTAGCCTGCAAAGCTTTTGCCTTTTGCCGGTCAACCTTACGAGGCTCACACTTCTCACACATGTAAGTCTCGGGAATGTTGTCACGATCCAGACCCATACAATCGACATGCTGCCAAACCCTGTCCAGATATAGTCAGATTAGAACCTAACATATTAAACATAGAGCTACTTGACAACTGATCATATCTAAAAAAAAATGTTTCACTTACGAACACTTATCACAGCAAATCATGTACTCGTCATCATGGTCGAATTCACTGAAAATATTCAATAAAACAAGAGTTAAAAAAAAAGACTGCAGCTTTTTCCTTCTAAAAACTAAGCCCTTTGGCGACGTGTATTTTCCAAAACAAACACCAGTTTTAAAGGAATTTTTTTTTAAATTTGGGCATTACCGTAAGTTGCCTATTAACCGCCCTGGCTAAGCACCAGCCTCCCCCCCCCCCCCACCCAACAAAAAAGATCTGACTATTTTTTCTACTAAAAATTAACTAAAAGTTTATGCACTCAACAAGAACTACAGTTTTAAACGTAAAAGTGGTTTTTACTATCGTAAAATACTCACCTCACTTTAGCTAATCTCAGAGTTTGGCTCTCTCTTTGCCCATGAATAAGACTTCCCTGCCGTACCCAGCCCGCCCTCAGGCAACAGCGCCAGCGCTCCCAGTGTCACTGGACAGCATCGTCACTTTTTTCGCTCCCTGCCAGGCTTGAGCGGGGCCGGAGGGTGGGTCTCCGTTCCGGTGAGTATCTTAGGATAGTAAAAACCACTTTTACGTTTAAAACTGTAGTTTTTACATCTTCCAAAAATACTCACCTCACTTTAGCTGACTTCGTCCAAACGGAGGTGGGTCAAGCCTGGGCTGGGACGGCGAGGGAGTCTTTAACTTAAACAATTTCTTACCTTCACAACTGTGGTGTTGATGTTCCGGGTGTGTTAGCTCC